>CM038678.1:311155225-311409407 GCA_021605205.1 Aegilops longissima
ATTGAAAAAGGTCAAGAATATGAAGACCTGGGCTCACAAACCGGGTCAGCTGATCTCGATGTAATTCGTCCCCTAGTTCACATTTGGTCACCTGCGAGCGACTCTCCTTCGGATATTTCGTTTTCTTTCCCTTTAGTTTTCTTTTGCTTTGATACATGCTTGACATGGCACTTCTGGGTCTGTCTGATTTCATTCTAAGTAAATGGAACTGGGGGGAGGGGGGTTCTCCCCTCCCTGATCTTCTAAAAAAAATCCGGATCGCCAAGCTTTCCTTCCATGCCAAGGAAAGTCCCCTCCGGACACGGGCCGAAGTCTTGAGTCTTGTATCTTCAGGCTTCCATAGTCCGGACGTTGTACACACTCTGGCTGTCCGGATACCCCCTAATCCAGGACTCCCTTAGTAGGCGCGCCCTCCACCCTTTTTGTTGACTCGGGACTCTTCTGGCCCAACTCTTGTGCTTCGGGGGCTTCTTCTAGTCCATAAAAAATCACCGTAAATTTTCAGCTCATTTGGACTCTGTTTAATATTCCTTTTCTGTAGAACTCAAAAACAAGGTGAAAAAATAGAAACTGGCACTGGGCTCTAGGTTAATAGGTTAGTCCCAAAAATAATATAAAATAGCATATAAATGCATATAAAACATCCAAGATGGATAATATAATAGCATGGAACAATAAAAAATTATAGATACATTGGAGACGTATCATTCGCCTCCTTAGCCTTGGACTTCTTATGTTCAGGGTCGGCCTTAGGAAGCTCCAGGAGGGAGAGGCGGCCCTCTTCGGCCCTTGCACACGTGTTCGCCAGGTTGAACATCTCTAGGGCCGAGCATAGGTCCTCGTGGATGGCTAGCTCCTCTTTCATCTTGACATCCCGGACGCCATTAGTGAATGTTGAGATGATGGCTTCGTCCAACACCTTCGGGGTCTTGAGGTGGACGTTCATGAAGCGTTGTGTGCACTTGTGCAAGGTCTCGCCCGACTGCTGCTTCATGCACCGCAGGTCACCCACTGCAGGAGCGCGGTCGCGGGTGCCCTGGAAGTTGGCGATGAAACGCTCGCGAAGCTCATCCCAGGAGGAGATTGACCCCTCCGGGAGGTGTAGGAGCCAGGAGTACATGCCATCCTTGAGGGCCATGGGGAACCAATTTGCCGTGACCTTCTCGTCTCCGTTCATCGCCTCGATGCTCAGCTAGTAGAGCTAGAGGAACTCCGCGGGGTCAGGGGTGCCATCGTAGTATGGAGGCAGGTCCATCTTGAACTTGCCGGGCCAAACTACGCGGCGTAGCTCTGGGATGAAGGCGCAGCAGCCCACAGCACTCACAAGTGAGGGCCGAATGGGTGGAGCTCGGTCATGATGCCCACGCGTCACCGCTTCTAGTGGCACGCGGTCTGGGCGCGACGGCGCAGGAAGCGCACGCACATCACCTTGGGGCCGCTGCACCACGTGGCAGCTCGCCTCATCGCCCGCTGGTGCCCGTGCAGCGGGTCGCGTGGCTGCACATCACACCCGAGCTTAGGGTCGGCGTCGTGCAGAGGTGGAGGGGGAGGAGCGCCATGGGCCATGTCGCCTGCCTGGGATGGTGGGGGACGAAGCAAGCGGGACGGCGCAAGGGCTTCGCCAGCGGCGCTGACGAGCTTGGCGATGCGGCCAAGCCTGTCGTTGTAGCGGTCGTCAGTGGGACAGTAGCGCGGTAGCTCGCGTGCCATGAGTAGTGCAGCCTGCGTGTTCGTCGGCTCGTGGCGAGCATGGGAGGACAACGCCATGGCTGGAGTGGGTGATGGAGTGGCGGTGCAGCCGTCGCGCCGCATGGACGGTGGCAGCGACGAGTCCTACAACTCATGGACAGCGGGGTAGTGGCAGCATTGGCTGCTGAGGAAGCGAAGCGGTGCGGGGCGCCATGGCCCACGGGCGCCGTTTGTCATTGTTTTGGGACCCAGGGTACCCAGACCTGCCTTCCTATGGCCCACAGCATGGCACCATCGACGGCCTGGTGCGACCCATTTGCAAGACCGCCAAGATAAGATCCTCGCGAGGGGCCAAGCCTCGTGAGGCGGACGACACCAAGACCTCCCTAGTGAGCGGTCTCCCCAGGCGGCCTCCCGAGGAGCGGAGATTTCTATGCAGGTACCTAGCCTCATGAGGCTACGATGATGTGAGCCATGACGACCAAGGTCAGACGGGCGCTAGCGGGCGCAGTTTTCTCTTTGGTGCTAAGGAGGCAAGGACAGGCATGGGTTCCTGAGGAATCCCCCAAATGTTTCCATTCTGGTGCTACAAGACCAAGACCACATGCTCGACAAGGCGGAGGTCATCACCGAGCCCACCGTTGCGTCACGACCATAAGCTTTGTAGGCGAAGACCACCTTTCGTCAGGATTATATGTACTACTTGTCGCCTTTCAAATTGGCCGTTGTGGGATCCCTTCCCACCTAAGTTTTGAGGGAAGATGACCGAGGCCACTATAAATATAGGTTATCCACCACCATACAGAGGGATCTGGATCCAATCCTACCCTTTCCACCCTAACCGGAGCAGCCCTCATGAGGTTGTTCATCTGTTGTACTAGTTCATCCTCAGCCCGTCGTGAGGCCAATCCGCCACATAGCAAGAGTAGGGTTTTACACGGCAAGGTGGCCCGAACCTGCATAAACTGTCGTGCTCATCTTCTTCCTCGTTCACGCAAATCCGGCTAAGCTAGACTGTTGGGCGACGAGCACTAAGCTTGAGAGGTTGAGATCTTCGCACACACCCCAGAGTTCGAACCTTTCTTGGCTCTGTGGAGCCCTGAATCCGACATTTGGCGTGCCAGGTAGGGGCGTGTCGAAGCCCTACCCCTCATCAACTACGCTCCATCGTCACCTTTCCACACCCATGACAAGGGCCAGCTGAGCCCACGCCGAGCGGTGGGTCGCGCGCTCCAGTCAGATGGCACCGTACGGCCGCGGCGTCTCCCACCGTACCCCACCTTCCTCGTCGTGCCACCGCCAACGGCAGGATTCATCGCCATCGCCCCCCCCCCCCCCCTGCGCGGTGCAATGGGCGTGTTGCCGCGCCTTCCGCCAGCATCACCATGGCATTGTCCTTCCGCGTCGCGTGCGGGCTAACAGGCACGCAGGCTGCGCTCCTTGCAGCACGTGAATTATTGCGCTACAGCCCCGCCAATGGTGACCACACTGTTCTACTCGATCGGGTCGCTGATCTAGTTGATGTTTCCTGCTGGGGTACTGAGCCCCTGTGCTCCCCGCCTGTGCCGCGACCTTCGCCGCGGGCCCGGGCGTGTTTGTGCTGTGTTTGCTCGCGCCTCCGGGGAGTACCCGATGGGCCAAATAGCGAAAAGAAGGCCAGCGGGGTCCTCCCCTCGACCCAGGAAGCGCTCCCCCGAGCTTCGGACAGGATGGATGGCCCCCCGTGGAAGGCACCGTGACAGGCGACCTCGTGGCCATCATGACCCGCCGGCAAGGGTGGCCGTCTGTGAAGCCGAGGAGCGACGCCCCGGACGTCAGAAGCGGGCCCACGCTTAGGACTTGACGGCATCGTTAAATGCCCTTCCCCACCACAACAAGCATTTTCAGAACTTGTGTGCTAATTTTGTGATGCAGGTGTACTACGCTTCCGCAGCACGCCGAAGAAACGATGGCTAGACCAGGCGTAGCAAGGCACGCAGGGCGCATGGCTGCGCCTTGAATGTGGATAGAGTCCCAAGGGGGCTCAAGGACCTAAGGGGCCCGCAAGGTTAGGGTGCCTCATGGGGACCGGGATCTCTTGTGCCGTGACCACTCGACGACGGGGACCAGAGATTCAAAGGATCGGGAGAAGGCAAGAGCCTGCGCCGCGAGCCGGTCAGGCAGATAGCGATCGGCAGAAAGGTGCATTGCGCCGACCGCTTGCGCCCGCCGGGTCGGCAACCCCGCCCAGGGCTGCCAGCGCCTTGAGATCGCCGGTGCACGACCCGGAGGCCAGGGGATCCCCGCCGGGGAGGAAGGCGTCTGCCTTGCACGCCTCTAGTCTCCGCCCATGACACTCTCATGTAATAATGAGTGGTGTTGTACACGCCCAGAGTCTCCTGAGTGCTGCCGTCGAGCCTCACGGGGGCTCCTACCCACGCCCAAGTGGAAGCCCCATGCTCCGGGCTGGCAGACGACACGGTCAATCAGCGGCTATGCCCACGCCTAGTGGAAGCCCCATGCTACGCGCTGGCGGGAAGACTAGAAGACTAGCGTAGGTGCCGGACGCGACTGTTCTTCGCCCTTTTCTTGTAACCGAAATTACTATTTCTTGGAACCAATTTGAAGTTCTCGCCTCTTTATTTTCTAAAAAAAAGGGGGGGACTCGCTTTCTTCTTTTTGCGCTGCTTCCTCTCTTGCTTTCCGTCCTTTTGAAGATGGCGGGCCCTCGTGGCTCCCCCCATCGCGCCCCGCGAGCGGGGGTTGGGCACGGTGCACACACTTGGGTCAGCCCAGCGGTGCTGAACTCACCCTGATGGCCCGGGCCATAGCACCCGCGGGCTCGCTCACGCGCACACCTCTTTAGGATCTCGGGGTCCGGACCCTCGCGCGGCGCTCTCAAGTGAGCCAGTGAGTACGTGTGGCCCGAGGTTTTCGGCAAGCGTCCACCCCGAACTCGCCAGCGCCAAGCACAACATAACAGCAGCACCGCCGCCATGGGTCACAAAGGCTGGAAAGCAAAGGAAAGGTGACATCAGGGAGTGCAATATTACTTAATACATCATGAAGAAAGTTCTTCCAAAAATACTTTCGCATCCCCGCGGGGTCACATTCGAAGTCTTGACAGGGAAACAGGAGAAGACAAGGCTAGTGAGACGCATTTCTTCGCTGCTATCGCCTTCGTCTTCATTGTCAGCCCCGTGTTCCTCCACCACAGGTATGCCCACGTCTTCGGCAAGGGCGAGCTCCACGATCAGGCCGTCCACATGATCCTCCTCCCAGCCCGCTAGGGCGCCTTGGATCGGTTCTGGTACGGGGGCTATCGCGGCCTCGAAGTCGAAGTCAGGATCAGAGCGAAGAAGGTGGCTGAAGACGAGCGAGAATGCGCGTGCAAGAAGGTCGTGGCTCCTCTCCTCGACGAGCCGGCGCGCCTTCCCGGCCCCGCCTTCAAGGCATTACACGACTTTGGTGAAGAAGTTGAGGTAACCAGCATCGTCGGCAATGAGTGGGCTGGGGACGTTCTCTTCGCAAGTCCTGCTGAGGGCCTGGTTGGCCCGAAGCCGGAGGGCCTAGAACATCTGGGAGTACTCGCGCTGTAGCACCCGGGCCCGACTCGCCTCGCCTGAAGCTTTATCCACGAGGGAGGAAACTCCTTCTACCTGCTTGTAAAGGAAGGACATCTCGACCTCAGCAGCGGCCCGAGCTTCCCCAGTGGCCTTCTTGCGCTGGTCTACCATAACTAGCTTCTCCTTGAGACCGTCGGCCTCGCCCTGCAACTCGTCGTGCCGTGTGCAGAAGCGAGCCTCCTGGAGCTCCAGCTTCTGGCGGTATTCCTCGGCGAGGGTGTTGTAGATCCCCGCCACCTTCTCATCGACCTCCCCTAGATCTTCGCCCTCCAGGAGGCGAGGGTGTCCTCGGCAGCGTCTACTTGGCGGTCCATCACTTCCAGCCGCTCACGCTCCAGGCTCTGCTCCACCGCCTCTAGTGCCAGCATGTCCTCGAGCGTGTGGGGCCTCGCCTCACTCGTGGCTGGCCCGGACTTGTTGCTTAAGGATGGAATTCAAAGCTTGGAGCTCCCTCTCACGCCCCTTAGCTGCCTCACGCCGACGGTCTGCAGCTCGGGCCTCCTTTAGGGCACGGTTGCAAGCCTCCCTCACCGCGACCAGGGACCCCTCCACCTCCGCACGAGCATGCTCACGCTGCAGGCGGCCGAAGTTGATGGCGACTCCTAGATGGCGCCATTCATGCTCCAGGCCTAGGCGCCCCGCCTCAAGGCGGGCGTCGATGTCACCAAGCTCCACCCCAAGGCGGCCCAGCGCGCTCGCTGCCTCCTGAAGAAGGCTGTGCCGGATGGTGCTGCGCCAGCAGGCAAGCTCCATCACCCGGGCCTGGGCTCTCCTCCGCGCCCGATCGGCTGGAGGGGGGCACGAGGACTAGCGCGCCTCCGGTAGGGGCCCCAGGTCTGGAACTCCTTCGCCCGCTCCTCCGACCAGAGATGGGGCCCGACGCGGACTCGCCCTACTGCTTGGGGATGGTGCCGTCTCGCAGGTTGCCCAGCTACCAGCAAGGATCCGTGGGGGATCCATTGGCACGGCCCCCACACTCTGGGATCGCCCCAAAGGGAGGACGCTAGGAACGCAGGCCCGAGACCCCTCAGTGACGAACTTGGTTCATATGTGGGTGCCTCCTTGCGCACAATCGTGCGGCTCATGAGGCCTGAGGTCATGGCAGGACTGGTGCCCTCCGGCGGTAGCGCCCGGAACGTGTCGGTTCCCTCGTCAGAAGGGATCTTGAGGAGCAATAGTCAGGAAGTGATACGGTATGCGAGAATCAGGAGGAAGGCAAGGTACTTACTCGTCCACAGCGACCCACTTCCTCTTCTTCAGTGTCCTTGGGTGTAGCGCCCAAGATGCGATTCTGTCCCGGTCACGTGATGAATTCATCATTGGGGCACAATCTCATTTCGAGATCATAGCAAGGTGGATATCATTACAACATACCATGTACTGAATAGATGAGAATACAAGAAAAAGGCTTACAGTTGCCACAAGCTACAACATCAATACAACAGTTCATCAATACATAGAAATCATCATACAGAAGAGCAGGTTCCAACTACGGATGAAATCAAACGGAAAGAACGACATCCACCCTGCTAATCCCAGGCACCCGACCCGGAACCTATAGCTTGATCGAAGAAGAAGAAGAAGCGGAAGAACTCCAAACAAGCAAGCATCACTCTCACGTCATAGCATCGCATTACATGTACCTGCAACTGTTGTTGTAGTAATATGTGGGCCAAGAGGACTAAGCAATCCCATTACCATGGGTATCAAGACTGGCAAAGCTTAATGGGTATGGAATGGATAAGTGGTGAGGTTGCAGCAAGCAATAAGCATTGTATGGTGGCTAACTTACAAGTGCAAGAATAAGAGGAGAAACTATGCATAACGATCACAATCTAGTACTGACCAATAAGTGATCCTAAACTACTTATGAGTCAAACATAACCCCACCGTGTTCTCTTCCCGAACTTCGCCGAAAAGAGACAACCATGGTTACACACGCGGTTGGTGTATTTTAATTCGGATCTGGTGTAAAGTTCTCTACAACCGGATATTAAAAACTCCCATCTGCAACATAACCGCGGGCACGACTTTCGAAAGATCAAACCCTGCAGGGGTGTCCCAACTTAGTCCATCACAAACTCTCACGATCAACGGAGGAAAATCCACCTCCCGGAACAACCCGATCAATCTCGGAATCCCAGTTCACAAGACATTTCAACAATTGTAAAACAAGTCCAGCAAGAACTCTCGGCGTGCCGACACCTTGATTGTAGCCACGCGTATCTCGACTCAGGCCACGACCTGATGAGCAATCTGTACAACTAAAACCAGTCCTCGAGTTTGCCCGTGGTGGCACTACAAGGGGCTCTAGTTTGGACCAACGCTGAGCACTGGCCCGGGGTTGTTAATTAATTATCCACGGGGTCTGGAAAGTTCCTATGCAAGTTTTAGTTGTTATTAGGCAAATGGTAAAACCAATGTTGGTCCTTGCTGGAAGAGTTTTATTCAAAGCAAACTGTCAAGGGGGGCCCATAAACCCCGATCATGTTAGGAACACAAAATCAAGGAACATAACACCGGTATGGCGGAAACTAGTCAGTGTACTAAAGTTTGGGCCTTTAGCACCCCATACTTGTGCACGGGCAGTCGTAACCCCACGCGCGGTGAAGCACGAAGAGGGTGATTGGGGATAGATACAAGACAAAGAAGAACAATCAAGACAGAGAACAGAGGACGAGCTGGGTCCCCGGCAAGGCCCTTGCCGGGGCGGCTTGCGATACCCCAGCAAGATCCTTGCCGGGACGACTTATAGAGCACCAACTAGACCACCACCCTTGTGGTTGAGAGCTCTGACACCATCGACAACGTTAAGGCCAGAATCCAAGGCCGCGCGTATAGTGGTGTGCAGATCTTTGTGAAGTCCAGAGGACGAGACGCCAGCAAGATCCTTGTCGAGGATGCCCACGAGGCCCCGGCAAGATCCTTGCCTTGACATTGGCAAGACCATGGCCAGACTCGGCTGCCCAGTCATCACTCCAGTCTGGGGGCTGACCTGTCAGCCTGGCAGGCGCCTACGTGGAGGCATGCAGATCTTCTTGAAGACCCTGCCACCTCTCCAGCGCAGCAGCTGGCCAGCCAACTTGGCACTGCATGTCTTGTCTGCATGGACGCGTGTCAAGACGGAGCAGGGCGGCAACGGACGGGACGGGCACTCTCCCCGTTCCCGATAAAGCTAGAGGGCACGTTAGTGGCGCATTTAATGCATTTGTCCTTAGATGACCAAGATAAGCATGTGTACTATAGCGGTTTACAACCCCGCATACATCGAGTTACTTTTACGCCTCAGATGCCACTGTGGCAGCCCCTTGGTCATATAAAAGGAGGCCCACGGTGTAATCGGGGCTTCGGCTTTTGGACCTCTCGGCCCAGCTTGCATGCGTAGCAACGAGCCGAAGCTCAAGAACATTCAATGCACAATCAAGCAGGACTAGAGTTTTAGGCATCTCAGTGGCCTAAACCTGGGTAAAGACCCGTCGTGTTGATCACTAGATCTGCTCTGTGCTTAGCCCCTATTCCCTGCCAAACTGTTGAAGGGATCCCCGTGGTCTCATAGGTGTCGTTTTCCCTGACATCTTTGGCACGCCAGGTAAGGGGAGTTAGGAGCTTTGCAAACCCGATCTAGGGGTTAGCATGTCGTTTCATCAATCACCATGGCCCCAAGAAGAAGCGGATCATGGCGATCGGTTCGTCTGGAGCCGGACCGCCCGTACCAGCGCGGACGGGCAAAGGGGCGGTCGCGGATGGTGGCGGAGGTGTGGCCCACGAGCATCCTCGACACTCTGGCAATCGAAGCCAGGCGACGAGCCGCACGCCGCTAGGTCCAAGGGCAGGGTCGTGCTGCCCATGGGCGGTGCGGCGACCTCCAAGACACCCCTGCCGGCGCCCTGCGCCGTGGTCTTCCCAGGTCGTGCGCGACGAGCAACGCCGCGACGTTTGTGACCCCGGGTGACGCCGCGGGAAAAGCCCTCTGCATCACTCTCGAGATGCGCCGGGCCAGCATGCACGCCCAGATGCTGGCGAAAATGGGGCGCGGCCGCAAGACCGTGATAGAGCTCCTTCTAACGTGGTTAGAAGTCAGAGCGCGTCACGGTCCATGTAGCTTTCTCCGTCACCAATGCTAGCAGAGGCACTGGAGCGTGTGCAACTGCTCCTCGACCTTCCCCTGCTGCGGAGAAGCTCGACGAGTGGAGAGCTACCATCCGGAGCCTCATCAGCTTCGCCAATAAAGATGAACCACGACCAGCAGGGCCCTTGTGCCGGCGCTCTATCGAGCCGGCGCATGCCAATGGTGGTAGGATCGGAGGTGCTTCGAGCACGGTGCACTCTCCTCCTCCACGCCAGCAACAGCAGCCGCCGGCTCATCAGGCCTATGCATGTGACAACGTTTCCACAGCATCGCTCGACCCACGAGCGCGCTGTGAACAACGTCAAGTTCTTCGGGAGTGAGTCCAGGAAGACGCTCGGACCACAATCGAGCGGCGGTGGTGCGAAGCGCGCCTTCAGTCAGATAGGCACGCAGGGCCCACTGTTGACCGGCCTGCGCCAGGGGGTTCTGGTGACTTACCTTACGAGGTAGGTTGTCCAGCTTTTACCTATGAGCTGCGGCGATTCCAGTGGCCCACCCACCGCACATTCAAGCCCGAGGTCGGAGAGAAATACAACGGCAAGACTCACCCATCGGAGTTCCTGAGTATCTACACCATCGCGATGCAAGCTATTGGGGCTCACGACAACAAGGTGCTTGCCAATTACTTCCCGTTAGCACTTAAGCCCAACGTCATGTCATGGTTGATGCACCTGCTAGCGGATTCCATTTCTTCTTGGGAGGATCTGTGTCACGAGTTTGTTGGCGGATTCACTGGGAGCCACCAAGCTCCTGGCCAGGCAAGTGATTTGCATGTCATCCCCCAGAAGGACGGCGAAACCCTGTGCAAGTACATACAGAGATTCAGCCATGTGGAATACAACATCCCAGATGTCCATCCCGCCGTTGTCATCAGTGCATTCCATCAGAATGTGCGCAACCACAAGATGTGTGAGGAGCTGGCGATGAACAAGGTTAGGGATGTTGCCGAGCTTTATGTTTTGGCTGACAGATGTGCCCGGGATGAAGAAGGAAGTACCCCGGCGAAGATGCCGGCTCGGAAACTGACTCCACGGACGAAGATGTCATCGCCCCGGCAAAGAAGGGCCGACGATGCAAGAGAAAGCACAAGGGCAAGACCGTGCTTACCGTCAAGGGACTCGGCGACCCCGGTGCCGCCAAGAAGGCCAAGGTTGACGACCCCGGCAAGGAAGTTGCCGGGTGCACCGCCTGCCGGGCCTTGGCGGCTGCCGACAAGCCAGAAGGCTTTTGACAAGCAGTACTGCAAGATCCATCGCACCAAGGGCCATGACCTCCAGAATTGCCGGCAGGTTGAGCTGCTTGCAGAGAAGAAGAGAACTGAGTATGAGAGGCGCGACAAGGAGAAGGGTCGGGACGGTGCTGAGGGGTCCGACAAGAAGTGTGGTGGTCGAGGAGGTTGCCACGGCAAAGATAACCAACCAGAGAGGCCTGCTCGGGGCCGCAACAAGAAGGAGGGAGACGATAATCATGATGAGGACGATGAGTCCAGCGAGCACGAGTTCCAGAAAGCTAAGGAGGCCATGAGCATCGACGATGGCGCCTTGTTGCATACCTCCCACCGCCGACTGAAACAGTGGGTGCGTGAGGTCACTGCGGCAGAGCCATCGTTCGATGCCAAGAAGCCACTTAGGTGGTCCAGCACGCCTATCATTTTTTACACCGAGGATCACCCTGATCGCACAACGGCGGTCGGGTGTTTGCCGTTGTTGGTTTCACCAAGGATACGCAATCTCACAGTGACAAAAGTGCTACTTGATGGTGGGGCCGGTCTGAACTTGATCGCCCACTGTGATTAAGAGGCTGCAAATCCCCGATGGAGATCTCGAGGAAACGGGCACGTTTCAAGCGATCAACCCGAGGAGGAGTAAACCGAAAGGTAAAATCACGTTGCCCGTTACATTTTGGGGGCGAGCTGAACTATAGGACAGAGAAGATCGTTTTTTATGTTGCCAAGATCCCCTTGCCCTATAATGGGATCCTCGGCCGCCCAGTGCTGGCCAAGTTCATGGCGGCGTCACATTACGCCTACAACACATTAAAGATGCCCGGGCCAATGAGCATCATCACCATCCCCTCCGACAATAAAGACGCGCTCATATGCGCCGATCAACTCTACCAGGAGGCAGTTGCAGCAAGCGCCATCAAGGCGCTTGCTCCTGCCACTGAAGTGCCGGGAGGGAAGAAAACCGGCAAGACCTCTGCCCCTGCCGGCAAGGTCCCTTCCGGTGAGACCTCTTCCGGCAAGACCTCCTGCACCCACTCCGGCAAGCGCACCTCTTTGGAGTGTTGGGCTCCCGTCGAGGACGTGCCAGAGAGCTCCACCGACAAGAGCAAGAAATCCAAGGCAGCACCACCAGATACCAAGAAGGTGCCCATCAAGGAGCACGGCATAGGTAGGGCTTTTACTATAAGCTCCACCCTTGACAGCAAATAGGAAAGCACGCTCGTTGCCTTCTTATGGGAGAATGTCGATGTGTTTGCATAGCAAGCATCTTATATCCCCGACGCTCCTAGGGAGGTGATTGAGCACCATCTTGTTGTCTATCTTCATGCGCGGCCCGTCAAGCAGAAGGTCGGAAAGCAAGCTTTGTAGCGGCAGGAGTTTATCATCGAAGAGATCAGGAAGTTGGAGGCAGCTGGCTTGGTCAGAGGGGTGCTCCACCTGACATGGTTGGCCAATCCGATAGTAGTGCGCATGGTAAATGGGAAATGGAGGCTGTGCATTGATTATACAGATATCAATAAAGCTTGTCCAAAGGATCCTTTCCCTTTGCCACGCATTGACCAGATTGTGGACTCCACTACTGGGTGCGACTTGCTGTCATCCCTGGACGCTGACTTAGGATACCACCAGATCTTCATGACGAGGGAAGATGAAGAGAAGACCGTGTTTATCACCCCATGTGGTACGTATTATTTTATGTGAATGCCTTTCGGGTTGAAAAGTGCTGGTTCGACATTTGCAAGAGCGGTTCAGATTGGTTTTGAGCCCCGGCTCCATCGAAATATAAAAGCTTACATGGATGACATAGTGGTCAAAACCAAAGACAGGGCAACACTTCTGCAAGACTTGGAAAAAACATTTGCAAATTTGTGCAAGATCAATCTCAAGCTCAACCCCGAGAAATGTGTGTTCAGCGTCCCATCCGACAAACTCCTCAGGTTCTTTGTGTCTCAGCGCGGGATCGAAGCGAATCCCGACAAGATCAAGGCAATTGAGCAGCTTGAAGCACCAAGGCGAGTCAAGGATGTGCGTCGGCTTGCTGGCTGCGTTGCTGCTTTAAGTAGGTTCATCTCCAAATCTACTGAGCGTGCCCTCCCCTTCTTCAAGATTTTGAAGAAGGCGGGACCCATGAAATGGACCCCGGAGGCAGAGGCAGCGTTGCAAGATTTGAAGAGGTACCTTTCCTCTACACCAATACTAGTTGCGCCTAAACCACAAGAACCATTGCTGCTATACCTAGCGGCGATGAATCAAGTGGTTAGTGATGCGCTAGGGGCGCAGAAAGAAGTTGACGAAGAGGCGGTAGCAGTGGCAAGACTGTCAGATGATGCACCAGAACTCCCCCCGACAGGGTCTGGTGCCGGCAAGGCAGGACCCCCGGCAGAATCTGGCACCGGCAAGGCAGGAACCCGGCAGAGTCTAGCGCCGGCGAGGCAGGGCCTGCTCAAGCGAATGAAGTGATACAGAGGAAGAAGGTTATGCAGCACCAAGTTACTTTGTCAGCTCCCTATTGTAGGGCACTAGGTCAAGGTACTCTGGTGTGCAGAAGTTGCTCTTTGGCCTCCTTATGGCCTCGAGGAAGCACATGAGATCACCTCATCACTCGCTTCCCGTTGCAATGAATCTTGCACAACCATATGCAACCGAAAGGATTGTGGACTGGCCATTGGAACTGTCAAGCTTTGGTCTAAGGTTTGAGAGCACCTCGACAATCCAGAGCAGGGTTTTGCCAGAGTTCATTGCAGAATGAAACTCAACGCCTGACGAAGAAATTCAAGAGACCACTCTTCCGGGCAAGGAAACAAGCCGCAACTGGATTATGTACTTTGATGGGGCTTTCTCGCTGCAAGGTGCCGGTGCCGGCGTGCTGCTTGTCGCGCCCGCCGGAGAGCACCTCAAGTATGTGGTCCAAATGCATTTTCCTCGGGAGAGATCGACGAATAACACCGCGGAGTATGAGGGGCTGCTCGCCGGTCTCAGGAACGCGGTAGACCTTGGGATCAGAAAGTTGATCATTCGTGGGGATTCACAACTCGTGGTGAACTAGGTGAACAAGGATTATGAGAGCCCGCTGATGGAAGCTTATGTGGATGAAGTGAGGAAGTTGGAAGAACGTTTTGATGGTCTACAAGCAGAGCATGTTCCTCGAGCAGAGAACAGCATTGCTGACAACCTGTCAAAACGTGCTGCCCTCAAGTTACCTGTGGAACCAGGGACCTTTGTGCTCCAATTGACTCAGCCATCCGTCGATCCGTCAGCAGGGCAGAATAAGCAAAGGAAATAAGGCCCCAGCAAGTACCTTCCTGCCGAGCTCCTAGGAGCCGCCAGCAAGGATGCTGCCGGGGACGCCAAGCTTGCCGGGGAGCGGCAGGCTTCGGCGCGGCCTCGAGCCCTTGCCGTAGAGGCAACCGCTCCCACGGCAGAAAACATGCCTCTAGACCTTGCCGTCAAGCCTCAGGCTCTGGCATGGGCGCAACACACCATTCAGTTCCTCCAAAGAGGGGAACTCCCTGAAGAACAGGAAGAAGCGGAGAAAGTAGCCCGTCGGTCTGCCATGTAGCAGTTTGTGAACGATGTCCTGTACAGGAAAAGACCGAACGATGTGAAATTGAAGTGTATTCCTCGGGAGGACGGACTGGAGCTGTTGGCAGAGATACATGGAGGCATATGGGGCTCTCACATAGGGTCAAGGGCCCTTGCCGGCAAGGTGTTACAGCAAGGTTTCTTCTAGCCCACTGCTCTCCAGGATGCAACTGCACTAGTAACCAAGTGTGAAGCGTGTCAGTTCCATTCGAAGAAACTCCATTAACCAGCTCAAGCTCTTCGGACAATCCCTCTTTCCTGGCCATTTTCGGTCTGGGGGCTCGACATATTGGGCCCCTTTCCCCGTGCTGTCGGGGGCTTTGATTACTTGTACGTTGCGATCGACAATTCACAAAGTGGCCAGAAGTGGAAGCAGTGAGAAAGGTGACAGCACAATCAGCCTTCAAAATCTTCAAAGGGCTAGTTTGTCGTTTCGGTGTGCCAAACAGAGTCATCACCGACAACGGCACGCAGTTCACAAGCCGCACCTTCATGCAATACGCCCAAAACCTCGGCAGTAATATATGTTTTGCTTCTGTTGCACATCCACGAAGCAACGGCCAGGTGGAGAGGGCAAATGCTGAGGTGTTGCGAGGCCTCGGGACAAGGACTTTCGATAGGCTGCACAAGTGCGGAAGACGCTGGATTGACGAGTTGCCAGTTGTTCTTTGGTCAATCGGAACAATGCCAATTCGAGCCACCAGCCAGACACCCTTCTCCCTCGTGTACGGGCAGAAGCAGTTCTCCCCATGGAACTCACATACGGGTCACCTCGAGTGCTCGCTTATGATGAGCTTGAGCAAGAGCAGTTGTGGCAAGATGACGCCACGCTTCTTGAGGAAGATCGTCTTCAGGCTGCTGTGCGAGCTGCACGCTACCAGCAAGCCTTGCGCCGCTACCATAGTCACAAGGTTCATGCCCAAAGCTTTGAGGAAGGCGACCTTGTTCTTCGGCAGTCGACCAAGAATTCCAACAAGTTGACGCCAAACTGGGAAGGCCCTTATCGGGTAATACGAGTCACCAGGCCTGGCACGGTCCGCCTGAAGACCGAAGACGGTATCCCAGTGAGGAACTCCTCGAACACCGAACATCTTCGCAAGTTTTACCCGTAAGGCGCGGCTGCCCCCGGCAGGCCACCTTTTGTACAGGCTTTGCCGGCAAGGAATGTGACCCTTTGTACAAAGCCAGGCGCAGACCCTGAGCAACAGATGAATAAACAAAGCGCTGCGCCCTAAGAATTAGCATGCATGTTAGGTTCAGTCTCTCTCTGGTAGGGTCGATAGTGCTTAGCGGCAACTAACCCCTAGCTTAGAGGGTGGATATGTGTCTTTGTGTCCCTTCCCGTCCTTTTTGGTTCGTAGGCCGCACGAGCGCTCAGCAAGACTTTTTGGGGGAAAGGAGACGAGCTGACGTCCCGACCCCGGCAAGCCAATGCTGCCTAGGGCAGCAGATAAGTCCTTTCTTCCCATTACACACTTCCATATGAAGCTTGGACGTATGAAACTTCACTCTATCTCATGCCGCTGTGCTCCCTTTTTCTTGTGCCTAAAATCCCCTTTTGGGCCAGGAGTTGGTTTTGCATACGGTGAAAAGGGAATGGGCGAAGGGCCTAATCCTACTTTGCCCCTACCTCCGCCAAGGGCGTGAGCATAGTCATGGTGTGAAGCGAGATAACGGCAAGGTCTGTTGCCGGGATGACTTTGTTTATTTAATGAATAATAACAAGGACCTGTTCCTTGGTGCGAGCCTTGCTTGCGCACAAAAGAACCTGGCAAGCACCCTTTTCTTTCATTAATACGTTGATTTAACAAAGTACAATTCAGACGGAACGTAAGCATAAGCTAAGGGTTACAGAGTTCAAATTCGACAAGTGCCCACGAGCTTAAGATCTAAAAAAGATAAGATGCCTATAATCCCTTTCTTGACCCTCTCCTCAAGAAGCGGACTAAGATAACAGGAGGGCAAAAGGAGCTCCTAGGCAAGATACGCGCGGCAGAAGACACCAAAAGAACATCCCGGTGATGACGGCGCTGGGAGAGGAGCTGAAAGATGAGGCAGCGGGCCGGCAATACGCGATGAAGGCACCGGTGCCATCGTACTCTGACTTGCCGGCCCGCCATCCGCTTTCTTCATCTTCTCCGGGCTTCTAGCCGCTAGAAGTAGCGGCCCCGAGAAGTTCAAGGAGCTGGTTTGGAAAGCCACTGCCAAGAACCACCCCTTGGCAAATCGCTCTGCCGGGGAGAAGGCCAGGTGCAAATGATGGTGCTGCCGGCGTCGCCTAAGGACGGGCCCCCGACATCTAGTCGGGACCGTCCCTATCGTCCTCCCCACCGTTCTCCTCCTCGTCGCTGTCGCTCAAGGAGGAGCTTTCATCATTCCGCGCAGCACCCTAGCCAGATTCCTGAGCGCCCAAAAACCTTGATGGAGAGCAGGTCAGCCTCCACTAATTTGAAGCGGAGGACGTGCCCCTTCATTAGGCAGTGGGCGAGTGCGAAGGTTTTCCAACCACGATGAAGAAGCATTACATGAGGGACGGGGAACTTGACGTTCACCCACATGTGGCCATTGCAACATCCCTTCATGCGAAGCCTCAACCTCGATGGCTGGTCAACCTCCAGCACCCTTGCGAATGCCTCGGGAAGACGGAGGCGGCTACACGGCGATTCGCGCAGCTGCAGGATGAACTCCAGCGTCGTGTCTCCGACATGGCCACTCGACGAAGCAGGAGGAGATGGTGGTGGAGACGGTGGCGCCGCAGGTGCCCCCCTTCCACGTCCACGTCTACCTCGACCACCTCGCCGACTGCAGCCCTGTCCAGCACCTTTGCCTTGCGCGTCTGGCTCTTCCTTAACCGCCCCGTGTCTCTGGCGAGAGGAAGATCTAGTCGCCTCCGCAGAAGGACGGCCCTGTCCAGCACCTTCGGCATGGTGGTGGGTGAAGAACGGGGAAGAAGAATATGCAAGGGGATGCCACCGTTCTCCTCCCAATCCCCTTTTTATAGCCAAGCGGGGAGGGCTGGGGGCTGGCTCTACACCTCCTCAGAAGAGTCCTTTCAAGTTCGGCTCATTAAAGCAATTGGCAACGAGTGAGGACGTCGACCGCCCTCCCGGCGCCAATCAAAGGCGCATGGGTATCTGCCATGGCACGCCCTCCTGTATCCCGCGCTTCCGCCACCTACCCCACGCCATGCATGCGGCGTACGTGGCGAAAAAGGCGGGCGTAGTGCGAAGCGTGGAACAGCGTACTGCCCCGTGAATAAAGGTTGTTCACGGGCCACAGCAAGCGCAAACAACGTAAAGATTATAGCAGTTATCCCCTTCCACGCGTGCCCGCGCACTGTTTGGGACTGGCCAAATGATGCTTCACACTCGTGTGTGGCCTAGGCCCCGGGGCTCCTCTCGGTGTACTAAAGTTTGGGCCTTTAGCACCCCATACTTGTGGACGGGCAGACGTAACCCCACACTCAGTGAAGCACGAAGAGGGTGATTGGGGACAGATACAAGCCAAAGAAGAACAGTCAAGACAGAGAACAGAGGACAAGCTGGGTCCCCGGCTAGGCCCTTGCGGGGCGGCTTGCGAGACCCTGACATGATACTTGCCGGGATGACTTACAGAGCACCACCCTTGTGGTTGAGAGCTCTGACACCATCGACAACGTTAAGGCCAGAATCCAAGGGCGCGCACATAGTGGCGTGCAGATCTTTGTGAAGGCCAGAAGATGAGACGCCGGAAAGATCCTTGTCGAGGATGCCCACACGGCCCCGGAAAGATACTTGTCGAGGACGCCCATGAGGCCCTGGCAAGATCCTTGCCGAGGACATCGGCAAGACAGTGGCCAGACTCGGCTGCCAAGTCACCACTCCAGTGCGGGGGCTGACCCATTCAGCTTGGAAGGCGCCTACGTGGAGGCATGCAGATCTTCGTGAAGACCCTGCCACCTCTCCAGCGCAGCAGCTGGCCAGGCAACTTGGCACTGCATGCCCCATCGGCATGGACGCGTGTCAAGACGGGGCAGGGCGGCAACGGACGGGATGGGCACTCTCCCCATCCCCGATAAATCTAGAGGGCACGTAAGCGGCACATTTAATATGTTTGTCCTTAGATGACCAAGATAAGCATGTGTACTATAGCGGTTTACAGCTCCTGCATACACTGTAGTTACTTTACACCTCCTGTATGCCACTGTGGCAGCCCCTTGGTCATATAAAAGGAGGCCCACGGTGTACTGGGGGGGTTCGGCTTTTGGACCTCTCGGCCCAGCTTGCATGCGTAGCAACGAGCCGAAGCTCAAGAACACTCAATACACAATCAAGCAGGACTAGAGTTTTACGCATCTCAGCGGCCTGAACCTGGGTAAAGACCCGGTGTTGATCACTAGATCTGCTCTTTGCTTAGCCCCTGTTCCCTGCCAAACCGTAGAAGGGATCCCCGTGGTCTCATAGGTGTCGTTTTCCCCGACACTAGGGCGGCAAAAGTGGAACAAAATACCAGGCAAAAGGCCAAGCCTTCCACGCTCTACCAAGTATATAGATGCATTAATTAAAATAAGAGACATTGTGATATCCCAAGATATCCATCATATCCATGTCCCAACATAGAACAACCTGCAACTGCACCTGCAATTAGCAATGCTATAAGAGGGACTGAGCAAAGCGGTAACGTAGCCAAACGACGGTTTGCTGGATGGGGAAAAGGTTAGAGGTTGTTTCATGGCATATTTGGAGGCTTGATAAACAAGTGGTAGGTAGTGCGACATAGCGAGAGCATCGAGACAACTAACATATCAAAGAAGTAGTGAGATCCAAGGTCACGGTCATCTTGCCTGAAATCCCGCTAGGAAGAAGACCGAGTCCATGAAGTAGACGAACCAATGTAGTCGAACGGATCCTCATAATCGCAACGTAACCGAAACTATCGAGAAGAAGCACAACCAGAAAGAAGCAAACAACATGGTAAACACACATAAACATGGCATGATGCACAACCAAGTATGATGCATGTCTAGTTTAATGACACATGGCATGCCAAAGTGCAACAAACAATACTACAAATTAAGTCGAGCTCAATATGCAACAAGTTGCATATTGACGAAACACCACATTCCTTTATTTAGTTCACTCTCATTCATGTGCTCAACAATATTACATGTTGGCTAACATGGCAAGAGGTGAAGCATAGTAAACTACCTATCTAGACAAGTTTAATTGAGGCCGGAACAACAAACAACAATTCCAGAAAATCCTCATATGCAATTTTTAGATTTGCTACTATTCTTCCCTATACATAATCTTAGAGTTGTTAAACATGCAAAGTAATGCCACCATGTTAATCTATGCATTTTTCTACCCCATTTACATATAAAGAACATTTAAATTGGAGCTACGGTTATTTAGATATGAAATAAATCATTTTAGCATGTCATTATGCAAATTTAATCAAACAACAATTTTAAACATTTTTAAGATGGATGAAAGTTAGATATTGTGAAACTAGATGAAATTTTAAGCATTTTACATATAAAGTTTGTTTTAATCCGATGCACGGTTATGAAGTTATTAATGCATGATGTGCAAGGACTTTTCTGTAAAACCATAATCTCCTAGAATAATAGGCATATTTGTTCAGCAGAAAAAACATTGAACGGGCCGAAACTGCAAGGCCCAGTCAGTGGAGAGGTGAGGCCGGCAGGCGCGCTGCTGGGCCTGGCGACGCGGTCAACGCGAGACTGAACCAAGGGAGGCGTTGCTGCTCAAGTTTCTAAAGAAACAGAAACAACAGCAGGACCATGGCAATGGAGAAGACGACGGTAGGGGGTTCTGGCAACGGGGTTGGCGGGAACTGGCCGGAACGGGCGGATCACGTCGTCCGGTGTCGGTTTCGGGCAACGGTGGTGGACGGAGCTCGGGTGCGGGACTTGGCTAATGGAGCTTTTGCTCCGGCGACGCGGCGGTGCAGGGAACGAAGGGGGGTGCGGGTCCGGGTGTTGTAACAGAGAACAGTGAGAGAGGGGGTCAAGTGAGACAGCGGAAGCTTCAGCGAAGAAGAGAAAGGGGAAGGGAGCAGGTGCAGCGAGGATGACCTGTTGCTGGTGCTCACTAGCGGGACGACGGCGAGGGCGGAGCAAGGCGGCGGCATGGGCGACGAGGTGGAGGTTGGGGAGACTCGTTCTGGTCGGAGACGAGGCCATGGGCGGCGCTGAAGGAGGCGGCCCACGTCCTTTGTTCAAAAGACAGAGAGTTTGAGCGACAGATTGAGAAAGAGAAATTATAGGAGGAGGAGAACAAAGGGACGGAGAGGGTCGAGGCCGGTCCTGGTCAACGGGGAAGACAGGGCGTGGTCCAGGTGGCTGTGTGCGCCGGCAGCAACGGCGCCATGGAGGGAGGAGCAAACGGGAGGAGCTCCCTCTCGATCCCACATCGAGCTAGTAGGGAGGCTCTTGGTCGAGGCAGCAAGGCTCCATTGGTGGCTTCGAACGGAGGAGCTCGGGCAGGTGGTTGGATGGGGAATCAAGGGAGGCAGTGGATCGATTGATTGGATCGAGCAGGTGGAGTGGAGAGATGGTTGGCTCGGGATGGATCCCGAGGAAGATGGTGGCGGTGCCGGAGTGGGAAGGATGGGACAAGCTGTCTAGATCCTAGGGTTGAACCTATATATATAGCAAGTGGGTTTTGGTTAGGTGCATTTGGTCCCTTCGATTTTAATCGGACGGTCCTGGAAAAACATGTTAGGGGAGTCCAACAAAGAACCGAAGATATTTTAGTGATGTTTGGGGATGATCCGGACCCATCGGTAACGACAGCCTGGTTCGGGTTTGGGGTAGTTTCGGACGCACGCGAGGGGTTGATAGACTGTGCAAAGAGGGGTTTGGTGTACGCGGTCAATTGTGTGGTTGGGCTGAGAATGGTCAACGAAGACAAGCCGTCTGACAACATGCCAGAGAGACAAGGAGAGAAGCAGCAACTACGAACTAATGCAACTTTTAAAAACAATAACGGCACAGAGTGTCGATGCAATGCGAATGATGACATGATGAAATGCAACAAACAATTAATGAACACGGCAACAACGAAAAACATGGAAGAAGTCTAGAGCGTCGGTCTCGGGTCGTCACAACTCTCCCCCACTTACAAGAGATCTCGTCCCGAGATTTAAGGATGGCACCGGAGAGAAGCGGAAGAGCAAGAGGTAAAACAAAGTTGCTTTTTTGAAAAATGAGTGAAACCAGTGAACCTTGAGAGATTGAACAACTTAAAAGAAAGAATACAATGGAGATGGACAAGATTGAAAACACTCTGTTAAACAAGAGGAACAAGGAATACGATGAGAACCAAGAGCTTACGGGACAAGATAGACTCTGAAACCACTCCGGTTAAAACGAGATGAGAAAGGAAGAACTCGGGCAACACTCCGGTTGAAAAGAGATGCAAGACTTGTTAAGATAAAAGGAACTTGAATGAGAACACAACAGTCCGGTTAAATGGATAAGCAAGGAAAAGAAAAGAACATGATCTTGGCAAAACGAGATGATGGGATGGAGAGAGCAACATCACAATGCCTTCGGGACAAATGAAAGAGTGGAATTAAGAGAACGGAGAAGGGAATAACAACTTCTACCAAAATTGAATTTGTAAGAGCCTCCCTAAAAAGAAGGATTGAATGGATTTGTTTAAAAAAATCAACAATGAAAAGCACAGGCTTATTATGGGCTTATGAAAAACATCTCAACACTTGAGGTGAAATTACACCACTACCAAATGATTGATTAGTTGAAAGGAATGAAGAAATGCAACACTCCACTTCAAAAGATAAGGGAGAATGAATTGCACTTCGAAATGCAAGAAGAAGAATACTTGGGCTCCTACAACAAAAACCTTGATGAACACTTGAAGAATGAACTAAATCTTTAACGAACCATCATGTTGAGCCTTCGTGAGAACTCCAACAATAAAAGGATGATAAAAAGAAAGAGAAGTTCAAAAGAACAAGGTGAAGCCTTGCAATGATTTAGATGGATCTTCGTGATGATATAATTGAGAGCTTGAGACTCTGGAAAGAAAAGGATGAAACACTTGATCCGAGAATTTTGACGAGCCTCCGGGATAAGGAATTAAATCACCTCGATGATAAGAATTATGTCATCCCTTACTGTTCATCAACTTATAAATTGATAACAAGCAACGGAATTGGCATGCCACTTATTCTTATTGAAGGATTAAGGATAGATATAGCGCAAACTTGAGAAGGTCTTAATGGAACCACCGGTAGGATGTGGAAACAACGAATGAATTGATACGATAAAGAACAAAGAGAAATCTTGAACGAATCACCGTAAGAATTGAAAATGAACGTAGCAAACGCACAATTCACCGGGAAGAATTAGAAAAAGAATAAAGATACTTGATGGAATTTAGATACATGAGAACAAAGAGATCACAAACTTATTAGAGAGTACTTGAACGATGCATCGGAAGAATATGGAGACGAACGAAGAGGCATGAATTTAGTCGAATTGCGGAAATGAAGTTAAAAGATGAGAATGAAGAAATATTTCGAAATGATGGCCTTCGGATGATCGAGAAAGAGAAACTACTCCTGGAATGCTTCGGATGGGTATGAAAAGAATCATGAGGATGGCATGAAGCTAGTGTAGCGACCCGACCCGAATGGATCAAGTCTCTGTGCTTAGGTGTCATCCCTGGATCGGTATGCTGACACACACAGTACTCGAAGGATTTATAACAGAGGTAAATCACATGTATAAAGTAACGTAAATACTATTACCTCAATCCAAAATATAGCGGAAGCAACAAGGTTGTGGATTCCCATCAACACCAACGCAAAGTTGAGTATAGGAAATCGTAACCCTAACGTATCACTTACTCGTCGTTCAAAAGTATGCAACATGAAACGTTGCAGCCCAAACGGGTCACACATGGAATATGCCGGCAATGTAACACATAGAGAGTAATGAAAGAATAAGCTATACTACATGCATATATGGCTGGTGGAAAGCTCTATGGTTACAGCTTTTGCAAAAGCCAATTTTTCCCTACATCAAAGGAATAAATTTTAATTTAACTATCATGGTGGTTGAAACATCATTGAGAAGGTATAACCCCAACTCAATCCCAATTAAAGTAATTAACAACCCAACAAGATTAATTTAGAGTGATGAGATACATGTGAATACTCAAGTACTAGATACTCGAATTCTCCATAACCGGGACACGGCTAACCATGATTAGATTGTACACTCTGCAGAGGTTTGCGACTTTGCCCCACAAGACTCGATCGCCTCCGTTGGTTTCTCGCCTTTGCATGGTGTTTGAGAAGCGGATGACCGAGACACGATCTTCGTAAACATTAACTCTCTACTCCGGATAGATCATATCAAACCTATAAAACCCACTACCTGCTGATCTACCTCTTCGAGAGCTTCACGTAACTTACTCAACTATGCTAGAGCCCATAATAGCTTGTGGCTGCACACGGAAGTTTCTAGCATGAATAATCTCAGCCCCTTTGAGCACAGGTGGCGGTCCTTAGGAAGATCACACGGCACCCCGAGATTTCCAAAAATGACAACAACATGGGTTCCCAGTGCCTCAATCCACCCAGATGTGTATTTAAGTTGCCACCTTAAAGTATACCATTAATTAACAATCTCACATCTGTCGTGAATATCTCTCAAACCCAAACCACGCTCTGAGCATAGCAAAACAATATATGCAACACGTAGAGTAACTCCCAAGGGTTTGATAGTAACAGGGCAATAGGTTCCTACCTCATCATCTACTTCCCAACCCACAATTTAATGACATCCTAACCATGCAATGTTTGAGGGTTGAAACTAATGCATAAAAACTGGGTATGAAAAGAAAAGTATGATCAAGTGTTACTTGCCTGCAATGTTGATGAAGATGATTCGCACTCAAAACTCTTGATAGTTCTACTCGTCACACTCGGTCAATCTATCGTAAGCAATCAACAAGAGCCACACATAAGCAATCACCAAAACATCGAAAGAGCGAAGAAACAATTCGGAAAACATCAAAACCAATCAAATAACTCTTGCAAAATAAAACAATTTCTAACAGTACCAAAATTATGTGAATTTGGCCTTATCAGAAAGTTTAGGTCAAGAGCTTCGATTTGCAAAAAGAATCAACTAAATCGGAGTTACGAAACTCAAGTTATGATCAAACGAAGTTCAAATTCAAATCTGGTCTAATTCAAATTTTAAATTTTCAAAAACATGTTTGAGTTGGATTACTGGATAGAGGGGGTCATAACGAAGACGTGAGCGTTGGTTTAGTTGAATTTGGACTAACGAGTAAAAAGTTATGGTTGTTTGAAGAACAGGGGCTAATCTGTAAATAATATATCTATAAAGAAGTCCCTGACTAAAAACTAACGAAAAAAGAAAAGAACTAAATAACGAACGTCATATCGAACGCTAACGAACTAAAACGTTCGCTAGATCTACCTAAATAGAAAACGCTCATTACATAGCAAAACTAAATAAAAAACGGTATATATATTTTTTAACAAAACCGAACCTCTAAAATAAAACCGTTCGACCGGGCGGTTTTACGGGCCGAAGAAAACCGGCGGTTGGAATCGATCGTCCGGTTCCGGCGACGGCGGTCTCCCGAGAAAGCGGCGGCTCGGCGAACTCGCTGGAGTGGCGCTGGCGGCGGCTCCACGCGCGCCGGGCAAGCAAGGGCGGCGGCGTGAGGGGAAAGGCGGCGGCGACGGCAAGGCGCTGTTCGAAGGCGGCAGCAACAAGGCTGACGGCGGCGGCAAGAAGAAGTCTGACAATGGCGCGGCAACAAAGTCGACGATGGCGGCGCGAGGCGGACGGCGGCAGGCGGCGAGAAGAGAGGGGCGGGGCGGCGGATCTCGCCTATATATAGGAGGCGGGGCGGAGCGCCTTGGGCAAGGGGGCAGAGGTGCCCGGCTTTGGCACGGACGCCGAGATCGGTGGCGGCAGTCGTGGCTGCGGCGGTCTCCCTCTGGAGATCGGGGACGACCCCGGGGTGGGCCGGCGTGGCGCTGGGCCGGCTGGGCTTCGGCCCAGTCGGTCTGAAGAGTTTTTTTTTATAAAACATTTTTCAGACAAAATAAAAAAAACAGAATAAAAAATATATATACATTATATAGGCATATAATATATCAAAATTTTCAGAAAAAGATTTCCTACAACATGAACATTATTCTAGTTTCAAATAAAATACACATAAATTCAATTAAAACAAAGAGTGCTTCGGTCCAATAAAATCCAACAAAAATCATTTTAAAAATACCAAAATGACTTCAAATTAATTTCTCTCCAATTTTCTGTTGTAGGGAATCATGTTACCCTATTTTCCATGTATTTTATTTTTGGAGAAAAATAATTTGAATAAAAACTCAAATAACTCCAAATTGAAAATAAATTCAAAAGAACATTGAATTTTAAATTCTTTGAAACTCCCAACTCATATTTCATATGTTTTGAAGAAGTCATTTTATCTTCGCTCTTGAAAATCATTGAGTTGCATAAAGTTTCAGAATTGGAAATATTTTCAAATGAAATTCAAATATTTTCAACACCCTTGTCATTTAAATAAATGGAAGAAGTCATGTCATCTTCTCTCCAGGGTTTTGTGATGAAAATAATTTGAATTCCCGAAGATCATAAAAGCAAAATGAAAGTTTGGGAAAGTCCTTTTATTCCCTCTCATTTAACTTTCAGAAAGTTTCAAACTCACTCACTTTCAGTCAATCAGTCAAACAATCAATCAAATCTATCTATTTGTTTATAACATTCCAAAATTTAGAATTTTGGGATGTTACAAACTACCACCCTTAAAATGAATCTCGTCCTCGAGATTCAGAGAGGCTAGCAAGAAATAGGTTAGGGTTTGGGGGTCTTCTCAAAATCCATCGATCATCTCCGGGGTCTCGGGTGCTACCACCCTTAGAAGCATTGTTACGGTTCCATCAAAACTCATATACTCCATCCTTATTACTGACAGTGTCGGTCTTCTTAGATCGTAAGGATAATTCCTTCTCTAGGATCTTCCGGTAGTGGCATAACCTTTTCCTCAATTCTTTTGTCCTTTACTTCTTGGTAAGGTTGTTCCGAGACTGGGTCTTCATAGCTGACGGGTCTGGCGCCAATACTAATCAGCTATCGATATCTCATGGTGGTCAACAATTTATGGTTTTGTCCTGCAGGAAAGGGTCTGGGCTGAACCTCACCGTATGACCTACGATTGGCAACAACTGCCTTGTACAAGGGAAAATTCTTATACCATTCTAAGGTTCAAACAGGGTTTTGATCGTCGTCCCTCTACTATAGGTAAGTCACTCAGATTTACCATCCCATATAGCAACGCGAATAATAAGAGTAAGTCGGTATGGTGATCAATCCATCCCGCACCCAAATCATTACCTTGTACATGGTTTAGCGAATCTCGCATTCTAACACTCGGTCATCCTCACAAGCATTGCAGAATTTCTCTTGTCGACGAACCAAGTTCGAAAATCCATTGATTTCGCAAGCCAAACAAACATCTATCGCTTTCTTCACAACTCTCGTGTTTTGCGTAAACTCCTATATGATCGCTTGTCGATAAAATCGTAACTTCTTCCGTGGTTTTCCTTCAAGAGTGTGCTTGCTTCCGGCAGGTCCCGGAGCACATGGGTTATGGCCCGTCTCATCATTTAAAATCCTTGAACACATCTTCTGGGCAACTGATCATTATCCCAACATCCAACTTCCTGGCATACTTGAAATCCATCCAAATGTACTGTCTCTTTTCCTTATATTTGCACCAAACGGGGACATGATTACTCAGACTCTTCATGGAATTTCCTTTGATACATACTTCCAACATCATACCTCCTTTATATCCAATAGTAAATTCATCTCTTCATCCTCATGGGATATCCCACCTACCGAGATGAAGACTTATACTTATGAAGTCATACTCCACTTCGTGGAACATCATTATCCTTTCCAGGGTTAAGTGTCCTTTCAGGGTAATTTTGGCCATCTCTGCATGGCACTTCTTCAACTGGGAAACGTGAAACACTTCATGAACTCCTGACAGTCCTTCGGGTGACTTCAACTTGTTAGCCAATTCTCCCATACGTTCCAAAACTCGGTATGGTCCTACAAATCTCAGGGCTAACTTTCCCTTAACTTCAAATCGTTTTAACTCCTCACAGAGGGGACACTCGAAGACATGCTCTATCTCCAATTTCATAGACTACCTC
The DNA here is from genome assembly GCA_021605205.1 of Aegilops longissima. Classification (NCBI taxonomy): domain Eukaryota; kingdom Viridiplantae; phylum Streptophyta; class Magnoliopsida; order Poales; family Poaceae; genus Aegilops; species Aegilops longissima. The sequence continues at coordinate 311,182,722 of CM038678.1, forward strand.
CTTGCGTTTTTTAGTATGCATAACTCTTCTGCCTGGACTGAGCTATCTTCAGTCTATCTTGAATCAACTTATCATTCTCTTCCGAATCCTTGATCACATTTGGTCCAAACAACTGATGGTCTCCAACGTCATCCCACACTCTCTTGGGGTATCAAACATATCGAGACAAAACTCATATTCTTTTGTCCAAATCCATTCATGGGTATCCTTATCTTTCCAGGGTCAACGGTTCTTACAGGGTACTACCACCCTTAAAATGTTCCAATATTCCATAGACCATATTTCTCATATCCTCGAAATTGGTCAACATCTTTCCTCATAGGTAACTCATAAAATCCAAAGAAGTACCAACACTGCTAACTTTATTGATTCTTAAATTATTACAATCATCTCGCTTTTCCATTACATGTCTCAACTTAACACCTCAATATAAAAGAAAAAGCTCTCACTTCTACTACTCCATTTATTCTGTTACAAATTTCAACTATATATCACCAGTCTCCTTCTCCTTCGGACAATCTCTGGCAAAGTGCCCTGCTACATTACAACGGAAACATATTACTTCTGATAGGTTTCGAGGTTTCCTCATGATCACATAGCCTCCTTGGGTCCTCGGCTTCCATTTTGGGCAAGTGTTGATGTAGTGCCCTGACTCCTTGCATTTGTAACAGGTGACATGACTCAGGTCCTTCCTGGAATCCAATCTATTCGTCTTCCTGGACCTTTCCGTTCCAATCAGGGCTTATATTTCCTATGGGTCATACTCTACTTCCTCTATCGGGAATTTTACTAGCTCCCCATTCATACAATTCTGGGAGATGTGCCCTTCTTCTCCACATGAATAGCAAGACTTGGTGCAGGGTTTAATTGGTTCCTCTTTGGGTGTGTCCTCCATCTCTTCCTTTATCAGAGCTTCTCTTAGAACTTCCGTGAGGGCTCCTTTCATTTCTTCTTTCTTCTGCTGGATGGTTCTCTGTACCATAGCGTAAATGTGACACTGAGCAGGGTAGTGGGTAGTTTCTTCACACAAGAAACAAGTAATATGTATAGTTGGGCATTCTTCAGTTGGGTGACTTCCTTCAAAATTAGGGCATTCATCCTTGTGTTCCTTATGGGTGTGTCCTATTTCTCCACAGAGCTTGCATGCACAAGGTTTCTTCACATCCTTTCCCGAAGGCTTCAATTTCTGGGACACAAACCGAGACATTAGCAAAGTCAACTTAATTTCTCCCCAAGTGGTTACTCCTTGCCATCCGTTGATGGTTTGGTACATCCTCCACCAAGTATCGGCACCTCTTTCAAAGCACTGAAGGGCATGCTGGGTCATATCCTTTCTGGTTATAGGGTTATTCTCCATTTGATTCTTCCATGTTCTCAATCCATCGGTCCGTCTCCAATTGACTCATCGGTCCAGAAAATATAAGCTCTTCTCCATTCATCTTCTAACAGGTCCATGGGTTTGGGGTGGGATAAGAGAGATCGAGAGGGATGCACACAATGCAAACAAAAGTTTTGAAAAACAGATTTTATTGTGGCTGTCAGAAAAACAACAAACAGATGACAACTCACAAACGTCGCATCTAACGTATATATAAAACTGGGGTTTGGTCTTCTAAAGGTCAATAAATCTTCAAGGTCATCAAACTCTTCAAGTCATGTTCATGTCTCCGATGGCTTCTCCCGATCGTGCTTGTCTTTCTCAAGTCCTTTTTGCCAGCTCATCTCTGTTGTCGCAAAGTCTCTCGTCACGTCTTTAAATATTTTTGGAGTGGCATTCCAAACTTCTGATTTCAACTTCCTTGACATGAACCATGATCCTACTGTCCTTCAGTCCTGACGAATCTCCGGTATCTCGAGGTTTTGTTCCTCCAGTTTGGTTACTTCAGCTTCCGGTTCCTGAGTTCTTCACCAATTGCCTTCTTGTAAAATATTGCTTCTTGTAGGTTCATCTTAACTTCCTGATGTAACACTCCAGATCCTGGCGATACGCCAGCTAAGGTTAAAACTGCATCTTTTGCTGATAGGTGCTCCATCCGACTTTTACCATCCAATCATTCCATGCATATGCATGCTTAACTCAGCACGGTGACAATAACATAAGTGGGCGATAACATCATGGATAGCGTGTTTCTGCTCTTGTCATTTCCATGAGCTATTATTCCATAGTTGATATCTCCTGTCTTGGGGTTTTCCTGACAAAACTTTGCGTTGTTATTCTCCAGGTTCTGGTCTTTCTCCGATACACCATGATCTCAGGTATCGACAGCTTCCATAATCTGCCAAGTTCCATAGGGGTGCCTTCCTAGGTCATAAAATCTGGGAATTCTTCAGAGCCTTCAAAATCTCATAGTCTTCGGAGTCTTCAACAGTTGTAGTTTCCATTTACACGGTAAAATCCTCTTCATTCCAAATGGTCTTAGTTGTCCGATATCTTGTCTCCTTGGAGGGGTCTCATCAGTCGAATCTTCAGTGGTCAAAAGGAAAAAGGGTATGGTCTCACTAAAGGAATATTTGAATAAGCTCAGAAGAGGAGAGGTAAAAGATCTTTTTGAAAAAGAAATTGTAGAGAAAAATCTTTCCTATGGGCTTGCCATTTTCTAGGGTCACGCCCTGATCAACAGTGCTCGATACCATCTTGTAGCGACCGACCCCAATGGATCAAGTCTCGTGGCTTAGGTGTCATCCTCGGATCGGTATCTTTGACACACACGAGACTCAAGGATTTATAACAGAGGTAAATCACATGTATAAAGTAACGTAAATACTATTACCTCAATCCAAAATATAGCAGAAGCAACAAGGTTGTGGATTCCCATCAACACCAACGGCAAAGTTGAGTATAGGAAATCGTAACCCTAACGTATCACTTACTCATCGTCTGAAAAGTCTGCAACATGAAACATTGCAGCCCGAAAACGGGTCAGCACATGGAATATGCTGGCAATGTAACACATAGAGAGTAATGAAAGAATAAGCTATACTACATGCATATATGGCTGGTGGAAAGCTCTATGGTTACAGTTTTTGCAAAAAGCCAATTTTTCCCTACATCAAAGGAATAAATTTTTAATTTAACTATCATGGTGGTTGAAACATCATTGAGAAGGTATAACCCCAACTCAATCCCAATTAAAGTAATTAACAACCCAACAGTATTAATTTAGAGTGATGAGATACATGTGAATACTCAAGTACTAGATACTCAGAATTGTCCATAACCGGGGACACGGCTAACCATGATTAGATTGTACACTCTGCAGAGGTTCGCGACTTTTCCCCACAAGACTCGATCGCCTCCGTTGGTTTCTCGCCTGCATGGTGTTTGAGAAGCGGATGACCGAGACACGCTCTTCGAAACATTAACTCTCTACTCCGGATAGATCATACCAAACCTATAAAACCCACTACCTGCTGATCTACCTCTTGAGAGCTTCACGTAACTTACTCAACTATGCTAGAGCCCATAATAGCTTGTGGCTGCACACGGAAGTTTCTAGCATGAATAATCTCGCCCCTTTGAGCCTGGTGGCGGTCCTTAGGAAGATCACACGGGTACCCCGGGATTTCCAAAAAAAAAACAGACAACACTGGGTTCCCCAGGTGCCTCAATCCACCAAGATGTGTATTTAAGTTGCCACCTTAAAGTAAACCATTAATTAACAATCTCACATCTGTCGTGAATATCTCTCAAACCCAAACCACGTCTACGAGCATAGCAAAACAATATAAGCAACACGTAGAGTAACTCCCAAGGGTTTGATAGTAACAGGGCAATAGGTTCCTACCTCATCATCTACTTCCCAACCCACAATTTAATGACATCCTAACCATGCAATGTTTGAGGGTTGAAACTAATGCATAAAAACTGGGTATGAAAAGAAAAGTATGATCAAGTGTTACTTGCCTGCAATGTTGATGAAGATGATTCGCACTCAAAACTCTTGATAGTTCTACTCATCACACTCCGGTCAATCTATCGTAAGCAATCAACAGTAGCCACACATAAGCAATCACTCAAAACATCAGAAAGAACGAAGAAACAATTCGGAAAACATCAAAACCAATCAAATAACTCTTGCAACATAAAACAATTTCTAACAGTACCAAAATTATGTGAATTTGGCCTTATCAGAAAGTTTAGGTCAAGAGCTTCGATTTGCAAAAAGAATCAACTAAATCGGAGTTACGAAACTCAAGTTATGATCAAACGAAGTTTAAATTCAAATCTGGTCTAATTCAAATTTTAAATTTTCAAAAACATGTTTGAGTTGGATTACTGGATAGAGGGGATCATAACGAAGACGTGAGCGTTGGTTTCGTTGAATTTGGACTAACGAGTAAAAAGTTATGGTTGTTTGAAGAACAGGGGCTAATCTGTAAATAATATATCTACAAAGAAGTCCCTGACTAAAAACTAACAGAAAAAGAAAAGAACTAAATAACGAACGTTCGCTACCGAACGCTAACGAACGAAAACGTTCGCTAGATCTACCTAAACAGAAAACGTTCATTACATAGCAAAACTAAATAAAAAAGGGTATATATATATATTTTAACAAAACCGAACCTCTAAAATAAAACCGGTTCGGACCGGGGCGGTTTTACCGGGCCGAAAGAAAACCGGCGGTTGGAATCGGGACCGGCCGGTTCCGGCGACGGTGGTCTCCGGCGAGAAAGGCGGCGGCTCCGGCGAACTCGCGGAGTGGCGCGGGGCGGCGGCTCCACGCGGCGTCGGGGTAAGGTCTTGGCGGCGAGAGGAGAGGCGGCGGCGACGGCAAGGCGCTGTTCGGGCGGCAAGCAAAGTCTCGGCGGCGGCGCGGCGGGCAGGCAAGCAAAAGAGAAGAGAGGGCGGGCGGCGGATCTTGCCTATATATAGGAGGCGGGGCGGAGCGCCTTGGGCAAGGGGGCAGAGGTGCCCGGCTTGGGACGGACGCCGAGGTCGGTGGCGGCAGTCGTGGCGGCGGCGGTCTCCCTCTAGAGATCGGGGACGACCCAGGGTGGGCAATGCAGCTTGGGCAGCTGGGCTTCGCCCAGTCGGTCCGAAGAGTTTTTTTATAGAACATTTTTCACACAAAATAAAAAAACAGAATAAAAAAATATATATTATATAGGCATATAATATATCAAAATTTTCAGAAAAAGATTTTCTACAACATGAACATTATTCTAGTTTCAAATAAAATACACATAAATTCAATTAAAACAAAGAGTGCTTCGGTCCAATAAAATCCAACAAAATCATTTTAAAAATACCAAAATGACTTCAAATTAATTTCTCTCAATTTTCTGTTGTAGGGAATCATGTTACCCTATTTTCCATGTATTTTATTTTTGGAGAAAATAATTTGAATAAAACTCAAATAACTACAAATTGAAAATAAATTCAAAAGAACTTTGAATTTTAAATTCTTTGAAACTCCAAACTCATATTTCATATGTTTTGAAGAAGTCATTTTATCTTCTCTCTTGAAAATCATTGAGTTGCATAAAGTTTCAGAATTGGAAATATTTTCCAAATGAAGTTCAAATATTTTCGACACCCCTTGTCATTTAAATAAATGGAAGAAGTCATGTCATCTTCTCTCCAGGGTTTTGTGATGAAAAGAATTTGAATTCCCGAAGATCATAAAGGCAAAATGAAAGTTTGGGAAAGTCCTTTTATTCCCTCTCATTTAACTTTCAGAAAGTTTCAAACTCACTCACTTTCAGTCAATCAGTCAAACAATCAATCAAATCTATCTATTTGTTTATAACATTCCAAAATTTAGAATTTTGGGATGTTATAGCTAGAACCATGAATCTTCAAGAGAATGGACCAAGATTTAAGAGAAACTCCTCTTCGGTCATCAATAGCTAAGAATGACGATGAGAAACACCACCAAAATTGTTGAGGCACTCCAGAATGAAGAATGGAAAGGTTGAACCAACGATCAAAAGAATTTGAAAGCGATCTTGAAGAAGACATCTGGCTAATGAAAATTCATTTTTACGTCAAACTATGAAAAGAATTTGAGAATAGCTCCGGAAAAAATTAGAAGAGTCAGGTATGATCCTGGAAAAAGACCTGTGGGTTAGGGCCCACTCAAAGAAACACCGTTGCATGATTTTTAAAGAGAGATTGCACCGATTGAATTAAATGGCTTGAATGAGGTAACAACCATGAAATAGAACGAGCGGATCACGAATCTTCTGAGATGTCTTCGACAATCCGGAGAAGAAATAGAGGGAGATGAATAAATAAGGGAGCCTTGGATAAGAAATTCGAACATGAAAAAAAACCCGTGAAACAAGAGGAAGAGATATGATCAACACCGAAGGTTGAATTTAGTCCACCGAAAAAGAAAAGAAAACAAAGAATGATCAACTTGAAGCTCCTGAGCATCTTCATGAGAAATCACCGGCTACGAACATTGAAGGAAAAGAATGAAGAGACTTCACATGAATAAAGTGGATACTTGATTACGGATTTTTGGCTCCATGATGAAAAGGGTGGGACGGTGGAAAAAACAAAGGCAACTTGGACGGATGGAACGGACAAATCGTCTGGCTTCTGGACGGCACCCGTATGGAATAACTTGAATACAAGTGCACCGGTTGAAAAGGATTCACATGACAATCACAATATCCCGAATGATTAGCATTCACATAGAAATATGAGAACATCGCTTATGAAAGGTATGGAATCAACACTTGAGAATGAAGCAACTCGAATACCATAATCAAAACAAAGCAAAGGATTTGGCTTGCGGAAATAAGCCGGAAACAAACATATGATAGAGATTTCGCCCAAAGTGTTCGCGATGAGGCCCCACGGGCACGACGTACAACGCACATCATGAATGACAAACGAGACATCCCCGAATCAGCATAGCCAAGGATCTTTAAGACGCCTCACGACCACTGTAAATCGACCGTGAAAAATGAACCACTAGACGTTGGACCCCAATCTAAAATCATACATCTGTCAAAAAGAAATCCTGGGTAACTACTTGAATTCCCACCTATTAACTCCCGAAACTTTATGGTTATGCAATCTGGTGTTGGGGATACAGGGAGGCACAAATATCTCACACAACTAACAAATCCTACACTCCAAGGGTATCCATCCATCAACACATAACCAAGAAAACCTTGGAATTCGTGTACCTCAGACCTTCGAAAACATCAAATATACTAGATGTGGCAATACATCTAATCGCTCCCCCCACTACTGGGTGTCGTCAAACTACTCTCACCACAAAGAGTATAGAAGCGTTTTGTATGTCGACGTCCTCTGTTATTCCGGAACTGAAACGATAAGCACTATGACAAAAATACCTTGGAGCTCAACTCCCCGGGACACTGCCACAACCCCTAAATGTCAGGAGGCACCAAGACAGAATTCATGTCACGATGATATCGGACCGATTCCACAATACCTGTGTGATCCTAAATTTGTTTTGAGTGAAAAAGGATAGAAGAGTGGGAAAACACCTACGTCATGAGTCCTCACTAGAGCGACGAAGGGGATAAGGAGTAAAAAGAATTCCTACTCTTCGATATAACTAGACTCAAAATAGTTTTTTTTCTAGACTCACCAACGTCAACGGTTCGATCAATCAAGGGGGATCCTAAGGTCGGTAAGGCTCTGATACCAACTTGTAGCCCCCAAGATGCGATTCTATCCCGATCACGTGATGTATTCATGATTGGGGCACAATCGCATTTTGAGCGCATAGGTGGGTGGATATCATTACAACATACCATGTACTGAATAGATGAGAATACAAGATAAAGGCTTACACTCGCCACAAGCTACAACATCAATACAACAATGCATCAATAAATAACAATCATCATACAGAAAAGCAGGATCCGACTACGGATGAAATCAAATGAAAAAGAAGAACGACATCCACCCTCCTAATCCCAGGCACCCTACCCGAAACCTATCCCTTGATTAGAGAAGAAGAAGCGGAAGAACTCCAAATAAGCAAGCATCGCTCTCACATCATAGCATCGCATTACCTGTACCTGCAACTGTTATTGTAGTAATCTGTGAGCCACGAGGACTCAGCAATCCCATTACCATGGATATCAAGACTAGCAAAGCTTAATGGGTATGGATGGATAAGTGGTGAGGTTGCAGCAAGCACTAAGCATTGTATGGTGGCTAACTTATGAGTACAAGAATAAGAGGAGAAACTACGCATAATGGTCACAATCTAGTAATGATGAATAAGTGATCCTGAACTACTTACAAGTCAAACATAACCCCACCGTGTTCTCTTCCCGAACTTCGCCGAAAAGAGACGATCACGGTTACACACGCGGTTGGTGTATTTTGATTCGGATCTGGTGTCAAGTTCTCTACAACCAGATATTAAAAACTCCCATCTACCACATAACCGCGGACATGGCTTTCAAAAGATCAAACCCTGCAGGGGTGTCCTAACTTAGTCCATCACAAACTCTCATGATCAACGTACGAAAATACTCCTCCCGGAACAACCCAATCAAGCTCGGAATCCCAGTTCACAAGACATTTCGACAATGGTAAAACAAGTCCAGGAAGACCTCCCGGTGTGCCGACACCCTGATAGTAGTTGCGCGTATCTCGTCTCAGGCCACGACTGGATGAGCAATCCGTACAACTAAAACCAGTCCTCGAGTTTCCCCGTTGTGGCGCTGCAAGGGGCTCTAGTTTGGACCAACACTCATGAGGAGCACTAGGCTGGGGTTGTTAATTAATTATCCTCGGGGTTTGGAAAGTCCCTATGCAAGTTTTAGTTGTTATTAGTCAAATGGTAAAACCAATGTTAGGCCTTGCTGGAAGAGTTTTATTCAAAGCGAACTGTCAAGGGGGGCCCATAAACCCCGACCGTGTTAGGAACGCAAAATCAAGGAACATAACACCGGTATGACGAAAATTAGGGCAGCAAGAGTGGAACAAAACACGAGGAAAAAGGCCGAGCCTTCCACCCTTTACCAAGTATATAGATGTATTAACTAAAATAAGAGATATTGTGACATTCGAAGATATTCATGATATCCATGTCCCAACATGGAACAACCTGCAACTAGCAACGCTATAAGAGGGGCTGACCAAAGCGGTAACATAGCCAAACAACATTTGCTGGGATGGGGAAAAGGTTAGTGGTTGTTTCATGGCCAAACAACTATCTTGACTTGATCCACCCCGGCAACGACGCCAGAAATTCCTTTTGATGTCACTTGAAGCTACGTCGGTATTTCCCCAAAGAGGAAGGTATTTCCCTCAGATATGAAACCAAGGTTATCGAACCAGTAGGAGAACCAAGCAACACAACGTAAACAACCCCTGCACACAAGCAACAACCACTCGCAACCCAACGTGTTAAAGGGGTTGTCAATCCCTTTCGGGTAATAGCGCCAGAGATCGCTCGTGGACGAGAGAAAGTTGTAATAGATTGAATAAACAGATCGCAAATAAAATAAAGTGCAGCAAAGTATTTTTTTTTGTATTTTTGATTTAATAGATATGAAAATAAATGCAAAGGAAAAGTAGATCGCAAAGGAAAATATATGAGAAAGAGACCCGGGGGCCGTAGGTTTCAGTAGTGGCTTCTCTCGAGAAAAATAGCAAATGGTGGGTGAAAAAATTATTGCTGGGCAATTGATAGAACTTTAAATAATCATGACAATATCCAGGCAATGATCATTATATAGGCATCACGTCCAACATTAGTAGACCGGCTCCAGCCTGCATCTACTACTATTACTCCACACATCTACCGCTATCCAGCATGCATCTAGTGTATTAAGTTCATAGAGAAACGTAGTGATGCAATAAGAATGATGACATGATGTAGACAAGATCTATCTATGTAGAGATAGACCCCATCGTTTTATCCTTAGTAGCAATGATACATATGTGTCGGTTCCCCTTCTGTCACTGGGATCAACCACCGTAAGATTGAACCCACTACAAAGCACCTATTACAATTGCAAGATAAATAGATCAAGTTGGCCAAACAAAACCCAAATATCGGAGAAGAAATACGAGGCTATAAGCAATCATGCATATAAGAGGTCAAAGAAACTCAAATAACTTTCAGGGATCTAAAAAGATATAATTGATCATAAACTCAAAGTTCATCATATCCCAACAAACACACCGCAAAAGAGTTACATCATATGGATATCCAAGAGACTATTGTATTGAGAATTCAGCAAGAGAGAGAAAGCCATCTAGCTACTAACTACGGACCCGAAGGTCCACAAAGAACTACTCACGCATCATCGGAGAGGCACCAATGAAGGTGGTGAACCCCATCCGAGATGGTGTCTAGATTGGATCTGGTGGTTCTGGACTCTGCGGCGGCTAGATCAATATTTCATCGACTCCCCTAGGGTTTTGGGAATAATTGGGTATTTATAAAGCAAAGAGGCGGTCCGGGGGCACCCGAGGTGGGCACAACCCACCAGGGCACGCCTGGGCCTCCTGGCGCACCCTGGTGGGTTGTGCCCTCCTCGGGGCACCCCCCAGGCGCAGCCAGGGCGCATTATGTTCCTTCTGGTCCAAAAATAATCTCCGTGAAGTTTTGTTGCATTTGGACTCCGTCTGATATTGATTTCGTGCGATGTAAAAAACATGCAGAAAACAACAACTGGCACTTGGCACTATGTCAATAGGTTAGTACCAAAAATGATATAAAATGACAATAATATGATTATGAAACATCCAAGATTGATAATATAACAGCATGGAACAATCAAAACTTATAGATACGTTGGAGACGTATCTGCATCCCCAAGCTTAACTCCTACTCGTCCTCGAGTAGGTAAGTGATAAAAACAGAATTTTTGGTGTGGAATGTTGCCTATTATGTCATATCATATTCTTTTCTTTATAGCATGGACAATTGGACTTTTATGTGATTCAAAGCAATAGTCTAGTTTTGACTTGATAATTTAGATACTCAAGCATATCAACAAGCAACCATGTCTTTCAAAATATCAACGCTAAAGTAAGTTATCCCTAGCCCATCATACTCAACCATTGATCCATTCATGAAACGCACTCGCATATTAGCTACACCCAATACTCAAGTACGATCATATTGCCTCCTAGTTGGTGCTTTTATAAGAGAAGATGGAGACTCCAATTCGAAACAAAAATTGCATAAAGTAAAAGAAAGGCCCTTCGCAGAGGGAAGTAGGGATTTGTAGAGGTGCCAGAGCTCAAAGCGAAAACTTAGAGAAAAAAACATTTTTGGAGGTGTATCCATCCCACCAATGAAAACGACTTAGAGTTCTCAACACTTTCCATACTAGATATATCATAGGCGGTTCCCAAACAGAAAATAAAGTTTATTCCTTTTTCCACCATACTTTCACTTTCCATGGCTAGCCGTATCCACGGTTGCCCTCCATACAAACACTTTCCAAGGAATTTATCATTTGACAACATAAAGTAAATTCATTTTTCATTTCGAGACTGGGCATCCCTAAAACCTTTTCCTTACTCTAATGACAAGTGAATAAACACTCATCGTGAGAATAACACATCCAGCATGGAAAATATTAGCCACCACTCACCGCTCCTCGAGCAAAACGAACACACAAAAGAGAAGTTTATTTTGAAAATTAGAGATGGCACATGCAAATTTGCTTAGAATGGCAAAAGAATACCATATATAGGTAGATATAGTGGACTCATGTGGCAAAACTGGTTTACAGGATTTTGGATGCACAAGTAGAGATCATACTTAGTGCAAAATGAAGGCTAGCAAAGATTGAGAAGTGACCAACCAAGAAACGAATAATCTCATAAGCGAGCATTAAACATAATTAACACCAAATAATGCACCACAAGTAGGATATAATTTCATTGCGTAACTATTGACTTTCGTGCTTGCATAGGGAATCACAAACCTTGACACCAATATTCTTACTAAAGCATAATTACTCATCAACATAACTCACATATCACATCATCATATCTCAAAACTATTACTAAGAATCAAGTTTATTTTTTCCAATGATCTTCATGAAAGTTTTTATTATATCCTTCTTGGATATCTATCACTTTGGGACTAATTTTCATGTGTTGCTTTTCATAAGCTCAAACAAATATAAGTGAAGATCATGAGCATAATTTTTTTTTTCTTTCTCTTAAAATAATTTAAGTGAAGCAAGAGAGAATTTCTTGAAAAATTTACTAACTCTCAAATAAATCTAATTGAATTAAGAGAGAATTTCTTCAAAAATACTAAAGCACACCATGCTCAAAAAGATATAAGTGAAGCACTAGAGCAAGTCCATAGCTCATAAAAATTTAAGTGAAGCATAGAGAGCAATTCTAACAAGTCATGACATAATTTTGGCTCTCTCAAATAGGTATGTCCAGCAAGGGATCAAGACTTGAAACACAAAATAAAACAAGAAAAGACTCATATCATACAAGACGCTCCAAGCAAAACACATAGTATGTGACGAATAAAAATATAGCTTCAAGTAAAATACCGATGGTCGTTAGAAGAAAGAGGGGATGCCACTCGAGGGTATCCCCAAGCTTAGTTGGTTTCTCATTTTTGGATAATAGCTTGGGATGCCGGGGCATCCCCAAGCTTAGGCTCTTCTATCCTTCCTTCATCCATCGTAAGATAACCCAAAACTTGAAAACTTCAATCACACAAAACTCAACAAAACCTTTGTGAGATCCGTTAGTATAAGAAAGCAAACCACTACTATAAGTACTGTATCAAACCAATTCATATTTTGTTTTTGCATTATATCTAATGTATTCCAACTTTTCTATGGAAAACACTCATCAAAGAATACCATAGAGCCATCAAAATAAGCACACAACACAAAGAAAACAGAATCTGTCAAAACAAAACAGTCTGTAGCAATCTGACTATTTTGAATACTTCTGTAACTCCAAAAATTTTGAAAAAATAGGACGACCTGGGTAATTTGTATATTAATATTCAGCAAAAAGATTTGGCATTTTATAACGTCTAGTGATTTTTAACAATTATTTTCGTGAGCTCATAAGTTTCTATTTTTCAGCAAGATCAAACAACTATCACCCAAGAAGATCCTATAGGATTTACTTGGCACAAACACTAATTAAAACACAAAAAACACAACCATAACAGTTGCATAATTGTGCAAACACACAAGAACAGAAAGAAAAAAGAAAAAATAAATTTCATTCATTGGGTTGCCTCCCAACAAGCGTTATAGTTTTACGCCCTTATCTAGGCATAAAGCAAGTGTTGGGTTCTACGATAGGGTGCGTCAACTGCAAAGTAAAATTTTCCTACGCGCAGAAGAACCAAGAACATGCTACGGGAGATGGATCACAGTTCGTTACCACTAGACGCGCAGTGCCGTGCAGCGGAAGAAGAGTTGGGGCAGCACGTCCGCGTGGATCATCAAGTCCTCGTCCGATCTCCCTCGGACAGCCGATCATCCGATCCCACGTACAAGTTCGCCGGAGCGGCGCAGGTGCACCGCCTCTAATGGTATCCGCGTGTGCAGGAGGAACGTCATGCGGAGGACTGCTAGGTCCGATCACACAACCGGCGGCGAGTGGAGGTGTCTATTCGCAACACATGCAAACCCTAGTGACAATGCCGAAGCGATCAATCTCATGAGTGTGCGGCACCTCCACTTTATATAGGCGTCCGTCGCAGGCTCAACACTTGGGCCTTCGCACGGACCCTAAAGCCCATAAGTCTACTCGGCCACAATCCGGATACAACTCGGATCACATCCGACCAGTGTCCCCGGATCGGACCTCGTAGGTTCCTTCCCTTAAGCGCGCGACCCCTTAGGTTCAAGCCGGCTTGGTCGCAGTTCGGATCACCTCCGAACCGCACAGTTGGTAGCGGCCTCTAGCAAGGCATGCCGAACACCAAGCAGACTATGAAGCTGGTTAGGCGAACCTGTACATCACACATCCATTCCTTTTACCACACGATATATGTTGTCGAGCTCAAGGCGAGTCTGTCATCCTTGTGCTAGCCCGACCTCTTTCTCATTCCAGTGATGCCGACCACTATCTGGATTATCTCATAATCCTTGTCGCATGGCCATGCTTATCTTGGTCGGATCACACGAGGGGCCCAGAGTATATCTCTCCTGGTCGGAGGGGCAATTCCCATCTTGCTCGACCATGTCTCGCAGCATGGGTCTGGAAAAGCCTGAAACCTACCTTTGTAACTACCCAGTCATGGAGTAGCATTTGGTCAGCCCAAAGCAAGTCTGTCACCATCCCGAGTACATGTGCCAGCTCAGGTCTTAGGACATAGAACGTATGTTGTACTAGAGACTCACAGATGACATATCGCCGCGTCTCATAGTTGGGTCTGTCCGACTCAGACCATATCTCAACTCGGATCCGACTATGTCGAATCCGACCATACCTTTCCAAGCCCATATTATCCGGTTAGCATCCAATGCTTCATGGCTAGTGAGACCAAGCCATCAACCGTGTCATATGCTAGCCTAGTTGGCTGCGCGTCCACACAGCCCTTTTGACTAGGGACCTTTTAGGACAGTTGTCATACAATGGATAGTCTCACAAACAAGTCACGTACTTGCAGACACACATCATTGATAATGTCCAAGGACTATCTTTATTCATAAACACATAGGAAATATCATCATACATGATTGCCTCTAGGGCATATCTCCAACAGAAAGGATCTAAGTTTTGTCATGCTTGTCCAACTCTTCAATCAAACACTTAGAATCCTTCAAAGATCTAGCATAAAGATCTTCAATAACAATACTCCTAGGAATTAATTCAAAGAATTCATTCTTGCAAAAAGGATCTCTTATTACTTCAACAAAATCCGGGTGAATACTAACCATCTTATGATCTTCTTTATTACTATTACTAGAAGTTGCACCCTTGTTCTTGGTAACTTGAGTAACTTTGCTAGTCTTTACGGGATTTTTTTCAATAATTTTAGCGAAAGCAAAAGCCGTGCTTAGATTACTAAAGATTTCTTCTAGTTTATCAATCCGAGACGAGCTTTCTTCTATTCTTTCATGGATTACGGTACCCTTTTCTTTTAACAACTTAAAAAAATTCTCCCGCTTTTGACCCAATCTTGGTGGCAAAATTGTGCATCTTTTTATGTATAATTTCCATATGATGTTTGGTGAGCATTTTCTTTTCAATAGCATCGAGTCTTTCCATAACATGCTCAAGAGTCAAAATTGTTTCATTAATCATAAGAGGTGGCGAGCCCACTAAATTTCACATATCATTAAACGCATCAAGAGATGGACACATCAAGAAATTTCCACTAGTAATTGTATCAAGGACGAATCTATACCAAGTGGTGATGCCCACATAAAAACAACAAAGAAGAACAACGGTAGATTGCTTATGGATAGATCTATTATGAGCATTGCAAATTCTATACCAAGCATCTTTTAAATTTTCTCATCCCCTTTGTTTAAAGTTGAGAACCTCGTTCTCGGGGGTGCAAGCAATAGAGGAAGAACTATCCATAACGATAATAACGGCAAACAAGATTGCACACAAAAACAGATCTGGCAAGAAAAAGGCGAACGGAAAAAGAGGGGCGAATAAAACGGCAAATTTTGTGAAGTGGGGGAGAGGAAAACGAGAGGCAAATGGAAAATATCTATGGACTTTGTTTTAGGGTTACCTCAAACAAAGAAGGGGAGGGATAGCATACTTGTTGTCGTAGATAGATTTTTGAAAATGGCACACTTTATACCATGTCATAAAAAGCGATGGTGCTGTTAATGTTGCTGATTTGTTCTTTCGGGAAATTATTCGCTTGCATGGTGTGCCAAATACTATTGTTTCAGATCATGATACTAAATTCCTTAGCCACTTTTGGAGATGTTTATGGGCTAAGTTGGGGACTAAACTGCTTTTTAGTACTACTTGTCACCCCCAAACTGATGGACAAACTGAAGTAGTCAATAGAACAATGTCTACTATATTTATGGCTATTTTGAAGAATAATAAGAAAATGTGGGAAGAATGCTTGCCTCATATTGAATTTGCTCATAATCGTTCATTCCGTTCTACTACTAAGATGTGCCCTTTTGAAATTGTGTATGGTTTCCTACCTCGTGCACCTATTGATTTGTTGCCTCTTCCATCTTCGGAGAAGGTTAATTTTGATGCTAAAGAACATGCTGAATTGATTTTAAAAATGAATGAGTTAACTAAGGAAAACATTGAGCGTATGAATGCTAAATATAAACTTGCTGGAGATAAGGGTAGAAAACATGTTGTGTTTGCACCTGGAGATCTTGTTTGGTTACATTTGCGTAAGGATAGATTTCCTAATTTGCACAAATCAAAGCTAATGCCACGTGCTGATGGTCCTTTTAAGGTGTTAGAGAAAATAAATGATAATGCATATAAACTTGAGCTACCTGCAGATTTTGGGGTTAGTCCCACTTTTAACATTGCAGATTTGAGGCCTTATTTGGGTGAGGAAGATGAGCTTCCGTCGAGGACGACTTCATTTCAAGAAGGGGAGGATGATGAGGACATCAATACCATTATTACACCCACAACCCCTACTATTACATATACTGGAGCAATTACTAGAGCTCGCGCACGCCAATTAAATTACCAGGTACTTTCGTTTCTTGGTAATGATTCCAATGTTCATGAGAATATGATCATGCCTAAATTGGATACATTTGTTTTGCTTACAAATGAAGGGCCTAGCTTGGAGAAGGATGAACATTGGAGCAAGAACACGCATGGAGTTGATGGCATGCGCAAGGGGATCAAGAACGGAGTTGCAAGTGATGATTTCAGGACTTTGAAGCCACCATAAGGAGTGCATGAAGCCTTGGACGAAATATACAAGATGCCAATTCATAAATTTCGTCTAGAGGCTATTCTAGGTGCTGCGTCACCTTATTATTGGGCCAGGCCCATGTATTTTCGAAATACTTAAGTATAGGCTGTTTTTAGAGTCCGTATGTGTGGGGAAACAAGAGTTAGGGTTGGTTTCGGACCCCTCCTCCAAGGGGCCACGAAATTCCCCCCTCTTCCTCCATATATACAGCCCTTAGGGCGTCGTTTATACTTTGGGTTTTGTTTAGATTAAAAGTTCGCCATAGCTGCAACTTCGCGTACTTCGTTTGTGTTCAACGACTAGACAAAGGCGTCACAGAAACCCACCTTGATTAATAAAGCTTTCCTCTTATATTCGCAATATCCAGATTGCAATCTTAGTTTCTTGCTTGTTCTTTGTTTGCCTGCAGGAAACAGACCTTCGTGGTCAGGTTGATCGTGCTCCGGCGTGGTCAATAACCTCTTGGAGTTGGTTTAGCGATTGCTAAGGCGCGACGTCCCAAGACGTTCAGTAGTCGGATCGTCAAAGTCGACTTCATCCTAAACGATAGCCACCATCTCATCGAAAGACGGGACACCTTTGCCTCTATCAAGTGGTATCAGATTTCCAGGTTGCTCGGTGAGATTTTACAGTTTTTCGTAGTTTAGATCGAGTTTGTTCTTCATACCTATAGTCCACGAAAAAGCCACAAAAAATTAGGGTTAGTTCATCATATCCGAACCAATCTGAGCCTTTGCATAATATTTTTAGGGTTTTTGCTTTGTTGAATTTGCGGTTGCATCATCGTGTCAAGTTGCTGGTCTTAGAGTCTAGTCTTTTAGAGTTTCGAGTTCTGGTCATAAGTTGTCACGCCGCCGCCGCACCATCATCATCGCCTTGCCATCTACCTCCACTGCTTATCCGCCACCCCTCTGAATCCGTTGCCATATACCACCATCGTCATCACCGCTACCATATACCACCATCATCATCGCCGCTACCATATACCACATATCCGCCGCCATCACGCTAATCCGAGTCCACCTCCATCACAGATTCGCCACCAGTCCGTGTTCCACCGCCCTGCATATATCCGCCACCAGTCCGAGTTTCTATCAGATTCATCTCCGCCACCAGTCCGAGTCCAGTAATTGTTGCTTTATTCTCGATTTCCAGATCACGCGATACTCCGTGTCGTGACAGCGGAGGACTCCCCAACTTCCGATCCATCCGCAGAAGAAAAATAGTTCCAGTTTAAAAAAAACTAAGTCTGGAAAATTCTGGCTAGGCAGTTTTACACCATTTGTAGACTTTTTCGAAAACAATTTGTTGCGGAGCAAAAAAAAAGAGGAAAAAAAGTGCAAAAAAATAAAAAAGAGAAAAAAAATTCAGAGTGTGCTCCTTCCTTGTTTATGTGTCGCGCCATGATTTTGTTAGTGTTCTAGGCTCGCGTCTCTAGCACAGTCAAGCCTAGGACCAGCATAGTACCGTCGTTGAGCGTTTATTCAACTTTGCATCTCTGAATTGATTATTGCTGACCCTTTTTGCTAACATATTATAAGCCTTCCCAGCTCCACATACATCTACGTCGTGCGTTTGACTCTCCCTGGTAATCGCTCTATCCAAGCTTTGAGAGTTTTGACTACGTTGCTTGCCGATCACCGCGTGCTGCTGGGTAAGAACTGGTAAGAATTTGAGATTTGCTTGACGGATTTGTGACACCCACCACCACCTCTTGTTAGTAGTCTATAGGATCATATTCTTGTGTGTTTCTATTGCTGCTAACCATGCCAGGATCACAAGCCGACGAGACTGACTGGGAGAACATGACGAACAAGGAGCTTCATGATAAATTTCAGCAAATGATGAGTGGACAGGTGCAAGATGTGCTAAACAGATTTGAAGAGGCCATGGAGAAGATAGATGGCATGGAGAAGACGTTCGAAACAAAGCTCGAAAACAAGTTTAATGAATTGCTCGCGCGTCTTCCACCACCACCACCAGCTGCACCTAACGCACCTCTACAACAACAACAACACCGACTACCTCCACGTCGCGAAACAGCCCTCCGCCGAGCGAGCCGTGTCCCTCTTGCGCTTGGCCAAACTGTTGGTGCCGCTGTTGATACTTCTGTGGCTCCTGCTGCTGATGCAGAGGAGGATGATTATGTGGGAGATTACGAGGATGAAGTTGATCAAAATCAGAACTATGTGCAACCACCAGCACCACAACCACCAGGTCGTCCACATGCAAATAATGGCAATGTTAGGGCTCCCCTTCAGGTATGAGATCATGACCATCTCCCTAAACTGAAATTGAATATTCCACCATTTGAGGGTAGATATGTTCCTGATATATATCTTACTTGGGAGTTAGAAACTAAACAACGATTTACATGTTTACAATATCCTGAGGAGAGACGTGTTCCTGCCGCTGTTTGTGCTTTCACTAGCTTTGCATGTGTTTGGTGGTCTGAACATTGTAGATTATATCCTGTTCCAGCTACTTGGGCTGCTTTGAAAACTGCTATGAGTACTCGTTGGGTTCCACCATATTATCAACGTGAATTACTTCAAAAATTGCAGTGCTTACGACAAGGAAAAAATTCTGTAGAAGAATATTATCAGGAATTACAAACTGGCTTGATTAGATGTGGTATTGTTGAGGAGAATGAAGCTATGCTTGCACGTTTTATGGGTAGATTAAATAGAGAGATTCAGACCATTGTAGAATATAAGGATTATAATAATATCACTCGTTTATTCCATCTTGCTTGTAAAGCTGAACGTGAAGTGCAGGATCGACAGGCATTGGCGCGAACTAACTTTTCTGTAGGTCGACCTTCATCATGGACACCACATGCATCATCTACTTCCAGTGCACCATCACCTCCTTCAGGTGCCACCTCCAACCGTGATACAAGAAAGCAGGCACAACCACCACTATCTGCCAAGAGCACACCTGTCGGGCCTGCACAGAGCACTTCTTCTTCAATGGCGTCAACAGGGCACACAAGTGATATTATTTGTCGTCGTTGTAAGGGAAGAGGACATTTTGCGAGAGAATGCAAATCTCAGCGTGTGATGATTGCTACTGAGGATGGTGGGTATGAGTCCGCTAGTGACTATGATGAGGAGACTTTGGCTCTTATTACACATGAAGAACACGGTGGAGATGATTCTGATCATGAGACACAATACATGGCTCCTGAAGATGCACAAGTTTGAATGTTTAGTTGCTCAACGTGTTTTGAGTATGCAGGTTACACAAGCTGAGCAAAATCAGAGGCATAATTTGTTCCATACAAAGGGAGTTGTAAAGGAACGTTCTATTCGCGTCATCATAGATGGAGGGAGCTGCAACAACTTGGATAGCATGGAGATGGTGGAGAAGCTATCTCTCCCCACAAGACCACATCCACATCCTTACTACATCCAATGGTTCAACAACAGCGGCAAGGTTAATGTAACACGTACTGTTCGGGTGCATTTTAGTATCTCTACATATGCTGATTATGTTGATTGTGATGTGGTACCTATGCAAGCATGTTCCTTATTACTTGGTAGACCATGGCAATTTGATAAAAATTCTATACACCATGGTAGAAACAATCAGTATACTCTTGTTCATAAGGATAAAAATATTACTTTGCTTCCTATGGCTCCTGATTCCATTTTGAAAGATGATATTAATAGAGCTAATAAAGCAAAAGAGGAGAAAAATAAGAGTGAAAATCAGATTGTGGCAAAAGAATTTGAGCAACAAATGAAGCCTAATAATAGACCACCTAGTGTTGCTTCTGAAATTAAATTGAAAAGTGCATGTTTACTTGCCACCAAATCTGATATTGATGAGCTATAGCAAATCTGTTTGCTATGCTTTTGTGTGCAAAGAGGCATTATTTTCATTCGAGGACGTGCCTTCCTCTTTGCCCCTTGATGTCACTAACATTTTGCAGGAGTTCGCTGACGTCTTCCCACAAGACGTGCCACCGGGATTACCACCTATTCGAGGGATTGAGCATCAAATTGACTTAATTCCCGGTGCATCGCTACCCAACCGTGCACCATACCGTACCAATCCAGAGGAGACGAAGGAGATTATGCGTCAAGTACAGGAGTTGCTCGACAAAGGTTATATATGTGAATCTCTTAGTCCTTGTGCTGTTCCTATTATACTAGTGCCTAAAAAGGATGGTACGTCGCGTATGTGTGTTGATTGTAGAGGCATTAATAATATTACTATTCGTTATCATCATCCTATTCCTAGGCTAGATGATATGCTTGATGAATTGAGTGGCTCTACAATATTCTCCAAAGTTGATTTGCATAGTGGATACCATCAAATTTGTATGAAATTGGGAGATGAATGGAAAACAGCATTTAAAACTAAGTTTGGTTTATATGAGTGGTTAGTCATGCCTTTTGGGTTAACTAATGCACCTAGTACTTTCATGAGACTAATGAACGAAGTTTTACGTGCTTTCATTGGAAGATTTGTGGTAGTCTATTTCGATGATATACTGATTTATAGCAAATCTTTGAAAGTACATTTGGAACATTTACGTGTTGTTTTTATTGCTCTACGTGATGCATGTTTGTATGGTAACCTTGGGAAGTGCACCTTTTGCACCGACCGAGTATCTTTTCTTGGCTATGTTGTTACTCCACAAGGAATTGAAGTTGATAAAGCCAAGATTGAAGCTATTGAGAGTTGGCCGCAGCCGAAAATTGTCACACAAGTGAGGAGTTTCCTTGGCCTCGCTGGTTTCTATAGGCGTTTTGTGAGAGATTTCAGCACCATTGCCGCACCTCTCAACGAGCTTACAAAGAAGGATGTGCCTTTTGTTTGAGGTACCGCACAGGAAGAAGCCTTCACGGTATTGAAAGATAAGTTGACACATGCTCCTTTACTCCAACTTCCTGATTTTAATAAGACT
This sequence comes from Aegilops longissima, assembly GCA_021605205.1. Lineage (NCBI taxonomy): Eukaryota > Viridiplantae > Streptophyta > Magnoliopsida > Poales > Poaceae > Aegilops > Aegilops longissima. The sequence goes on from CM038678.1 coordinate 311,204,478, forward strand.
TTTGAGCTTGAATGTGATGCTAGTGGAATTGGATTAGGAGGTGTGTTATTACAAGATGGCAAACCTGTTGCATACTTTTCTGAAAAATTGAGTGGGCCTAGTCTGAACTATTCTACTTATGATAAAGAATTATATGCTCTTGTTCGGACTTTAGAGACATGGCAACATTATTTATGGCCCAAAGAATTTGTTATACATTCTGATCATGAATCTTTGAAACATATTAAAATTCAAGCTAAACTAAATCGTAGACATGGACTTTCCCTTATATCATTAAACACAAGAAGGGTAAAGAAAATGTTATTGCTGATGCTTTGTCTTGTCGCTATACTATGCTTTCACAACTTGACTTCAAAATATTTGGTTTGGAGACCATCAAAGATCAATATGTGCATGATGCTAAATTTAAAGATGTATTGCAGAATTGTAAAGAAGGTAGAACATGGAACAAGTTCGTCGTTAACGATGGATTTATGTTTCGTGCTAACAAGCTATGCATTCCAGCTAGCTCCGTTCGTCTTTTGTTGTTGCAGGAGGCGCATGGAGGAGGACTAATGGGACACTTTGGCGTGAAGAAGACGAAGGATATACTTGCTACACATTTCTTTTGGCCAAAGATGAGACGGGATGTTGAGCGTTTTGTTGCTCGCTGCACTACATGTCAAAAAGCTAAGTCACGACTCAATCCTCATGGTTTATATATGCCTTTGCCTGTACCTAGTGTTCCTTGGGAGGATATATCTATGGACTTTGTTTTAGGGTTACCTCAAACAAAGAAGGGGAGGGATAGCATACTTGTTGTCGTAGATAGATTTTTGAAAATGGCACACTTTATACCATGTCATAAAAGCGATGGTGCTGTTAATGTTGCTGATTTGTTCTTTCGGGAAATTATTCGCTTGCATGGTGTGCCAAATACTATTGTTTCATATCGTGATACTAAATTCCTTAGCCACTTTTGGAGATGTTTATGGGCTAAGTTGGGGACTAAACTGCTTTTTAGTACTACTTGTCACCCCCAAACTGATGGACAAACTGAAGTAGTCAATAGAACATTGTCTACTATGCTTAGGGCTGTTTTGAAGAATAATAAGAAAATGTGGGAAGAATGCTTGCCTCATATTGAATTTGCTTATAATCGTTCATTGCATTCTACTACTAAGATGTGCCCTTTTGAAATTGTGTATGGTTTCCTACCTCGTGCACCTATTGATTTGTTGCCTCTTCCATCTTCGAAGAAGGTTAATTTTGATGATAAAGAACGTGCTGAATTGATTTTAAAAATGCATGAGTTACCTAAGGAAAACATTGAGCGTGTGAATGCTAAATATAAACTTGCTGGAGATAAGGGTAGAAAACATGTTGTGTTTGCACCTGGAGATCTTGTTTGGTTACATTTGCGTAAGGATAGATTTCCTAATTTGCGCAAATCAAAGCTAATGCCACGTGCTGATGGTCCTTTTAAGGTGTTAGAGAAAATAAATGATAATGCATATAAACTTGAGCTACCTGCAGATTTTGGGGTTAGTCCCACTTTTAACATTGCAGATTTGAAGCCTTATTTGGGTGAGGAAGATGAGCTTCCATCGAGGACGACTTCATTTCAAGAAGGGGAGAATGATGAGGACATCAATACCTTTGTTACACCCACAGCCCCTACTATTACATATACTGGAGCAATTACTAGAGCTCGCGCACGCCAATTAAATTACCAGGTACTTTCGTTTCTTGGTAATGATTCTAATGTTCATGAGAATATGATCATGCCTAAATTGGATACATTTGTTTTTCTTACAAATGAAGGGCCTAGCTTGGAGAAGGATGAACATTGGAGCAAGAACACGCATGGAGTTGATGGCATGCGCAAGGGGATCAAGAACGGAGTTGCAAGTGATGATTTCAGGACTTTGAAGCCACCATAAGGAGTGCATGAAGCCTTGGACGAAATATACAAGATGCCACTTCATAAATTTTGTCTAGAGGCTATTCTAGGTGCTGCGTCACCTTATTATTGGGCCAGGCCCATGTATTTTCGAAATACTTAAGTATATGCTGTTTTTAGAGTCCGTATGTGTGGGGAAACAAGAGTTAGGGTTGGTTTCGGACCCCTCCTCCAAGGGGCCACGAAATTCCCCCCTCTTCCTCCATATATACAGCCCTTAGGGCGTCGTTTATACTTTGGGTTTTGTTTAGATTAAAAGTTCGCTATAGCTGCAATTTCGCGTACTTCGTTTGTGTTCAACGACCAGACAAAGGCGTCACAGAACCCCACCTTGATTAATAAAGCTTTCCTCTTATATTCGCAATATCCAGATTGCAATCTTAGTTTCTTGCTTGTTCTTCGCTTGCTCGCAGGAAATGTACATTCGTGGTCGTTGATCGTGTTCGGCGTGGTCAATAACCTCTCGGAGTTGGTTTCGCGATTGCTAAGGCGCGACGTCCTCGCACGTTCATAGTCGAATCGTCAAAGTCGACTTCATCCTAAACGATAGCCACCATCTCATCGAAAGAAGGGACACCTTTGCCTCTATCAATAGGTCTTACTAGTGGCTTCTCTCGAGAAAAATAGCAAACGGTGGGTGAACAAATTACTGTTGGGCAATTGATAGAACTTCAAATAATCATGACGAATCCAGGCAATGATCATTATATAGGCATCACATCCAAGATTAGTAGACCGACTCCAGCCTGCATCTACTACTATTACTCCACACATCGACCGCTATCCAGCATGCATCTAGTGTATTAAGTTCATGAGAAATGGAGTAATGCAATAAGAATGATGACATGATGTAGACAAGATCTATCTATGTAGATATAGACCACATCATTTTATCCTTAGTAGCAACGATAAATACACGTCGGTTCCCCTTCTATCACTTGGATCAAGCACCGTATGATCGAACCCACTACAAAGCACCTCTTCCCATTGCAATATAAATAGGTCAAGTTGGCCAAACAAAACCCAAATATCGAAGAAGAAATACGAGGTTATAAGCAATCATGCATATAAGAGATAATGAAACTCAAATAAATTTCATGGATATAAAAAGATATAACTGATCATAAACTCAAAGTTCATCAGATCCCAACAAACACACCGCAAAAGAGTTACATCATATGGATCTCCAAGAGACCATTGTATTGAGAATTCAGTGAGAGAAAGAAAGCCATCTAGCTACTTACTACGGACCCAAAGGTCTACAAAGAACTACTCACGCATCATCGGAGAGGCACCAATGGAGGTGGTGAACCCCATCCGAGATGGTGTTTGCTACATCTTGAGCTTGCGTTGGTTTTCCCCGAAGAGGAGAGGATGATGCAGCAGAGTAGCGTAAGTATTTCCCTCAGTTTTTGAGAACCAAGGTATCAATCCAGTAGGAGGCCACGCGCAAGTCCCTCGTACCTACACAAAGCAAATAACTCCTCGCAACCAACGCCGAATAGGGGTTGTCAATCCCTTCACGGTCACTTACGAGAGTGAGATCTGATAGAGATGATAGATAATATTTTTGGTATTTTTGGTATAAAGATGCAAAGTAAAATAAAAGGCAAAGTAAAAAGCAAAGCAATAATAAAGCGTGGGAAGATTAATATGATGAGAATAGACCGGGGCCATAGATTTCACTAGTGGCTTCTCTCAAGAGCATAAGTATTCTACGGTGGGTGAACGAATTCTCGTTGGGAAATTGATGAATTGAGCATAGTTATGAGAGTATCTAGGTATGATCATGTATGTAGGCATCACGTCCGAGACAAGTAGACCGACTCCTGCCTGCATCTACTACTATTACTCCACTCATCGACCACTATCCAGCATGCATCTAGAGTATTAAGTTAATGAAAACAGAGTAAGGCCTTAAGCAAGATGACATGATGTAGAGGGATAAATTCATGCAATATGATAAAAAACCCCATCTTGTTATCCTCGATGGCAACAATACAATACGTGCCTTTCTGCCCCTACTGTCACTGGGAAGGGACACCGCAAGATTGAACCCAAAGCTAAGCACTTCTCCCATTGCAAGAACTACCATTCTAGTTGGCCAAACCAAACGGATAATTCGAAGAGACTTGCAAAGATAACCAATCATACATAAAATAATTCAGAGAAGATTCAAATATTGCTCATAGATAATCTTGATCATAAACCCACAATTCATCGATCTCAACAAACACACCGCAAAAAGAAGATTACATCGAATAGATCTCCACGAGAGAGGGGGAGAACATTGTATTGAGATCCAAAAAGAGAGAAGAAGCCATCTAGCTACTAACTATGGACCCGAAGGTCTGAAGTAAACTACTCACGCTTCATCGGAGAGGCTATGATGATGATATAGAAGCCCTCCGTGGTGGATTCCCCTTCCGGCGGAGCTCCAGAACAGGGCCCAAGATGGGATCTCATGGATACAGAAAGTTGCGGCGGTGGAATTAGGTTTTTGGCTCCGTCTCTGATCTGTTGGGGGGCCCACGAGGCAGGGGGGCGCGCCCTCCACCCTCGTGGCCGCCCCCTCCTTTCTTGACCGAGGGTCCAAGTCTCCTGGGTCTTATCTGATGAGATAATCACGCCTCAAGATTTCATTCCGTTTGGACTCCGTTTGATATTCCGTTTCTTTGAAACACTGAAATAGGCAAAAAAATAGCAATTCTGGGTTGGGCCTCCGGTTAATAGGTTAGTCCCAAAAGTAATATAAAAGTGGAAAATAAAGCCCTATATAGTCCAAAACAATAGATAATATAGCATGGAGCAATAAAAAATTATAGATACGTTGGAGACGTATCAGTGTCTAGATTGGATCTGGTGGTTCTGGACTCCTCGGGGTACCCCCCCAGGCGCAGCCAGGGCCTATTATGTTACTTCTTGTCCCAAAAAATCTCTGTGAAGTTTCGTTGCATTTGGACTCCGTCTGATATTGATTTCCTGCGATGTAGAAAACATGAAGAAAACAACAACTGCACTTGGCACTATGTCAATAGGTTAGTACCAAAAAATGTTATAAAATGACTATAAATGATTATAAAACATCCAAGATTGATAATACAACAGCATGGAACAGTCAAAAATTATAGATACGTTGGAGAGGTATCAGGCGCTCACCATGGGCCAAGGCCCACTCGATGGAGAGGTGAGGCCGGTAGGGGGCTGCTGGGTCAACGCTAGACTGAACCGAGCGAGGCGCTGCTGCTCTCGTTTCTAAAGAAACAGAAACAACAGCAGGACCATGGCAATGGAGAAGACGACGGCAGGAGGTCCTGGCGGTGGGGTCAGTGGGAACTGGCCGGAATGGGCGGATCAAGTCGTCTAGCGTCGGTTCCGGGCAACGGTGGCGGACGGATCTCGGGTGCGAGACATGGCGGATGGAGCTTCTGCTCCGGCGACGCGGCGGTGCAGGGAATGAAGGGAGCTGCGGATCCGGGCAGTGTAACAGAGAACAATGAGAGAGGGGGTCGGGTGAGACAGCGGAAGCTTCAGCGAAGAAGAGAAAGGGGAAGGGAGCAGGTGCAGCGAGGATGACCTTCTGCTGCTGCTGCTCACCGGTGGGACGGCGGCGAGGCGGAGCAAGGCGGTGTCGTGGGCGATGAGGTGGAGGTCGGGGACGACTCGTTCTAGCTGGAGACATGGCCATGGGCGGCGCGGAAGGAGGCGGTGCACGTCCTTTGTTCAAAAGATAGAGTTTGAGCGACATTTAGAGAAAGAGAAATGATAGGAGGAGGAGAACGAAGGGAGAGAGAGGGTCAAGGCCGGTCCTGGTCAACGGGGAAGACAGGGCGCGGTCCAGGTGGCTGGGTGCACCAGCAGCGACGGTGCCGTGGAGGGAGGAGCAAACGGGAGGAGCTCCCTCTCGATCCCACATTGAGCCGACATGGAAGCTCTTGGTCGAGGTAGCAGGGCTCTGTGGTGGCTTTGAACGGAGGAGCTCGGGCAGGTGGTTGGATGGGGAATCGAGGAAGGCAGTGGATCGATGGATTGGATCTAGCAGGTGGAGAGGTGGTTGGCTCGGGATGGATCTCAAGGAAGGTGGTGGCGGCGGCGGAGTGGGAAGGATGTGACAAGCTGCCAAGATCCTAAGGTTGGACCTATATATATACAAAGTGGGTTTTGGTTAGGTGCATTTCGTCCCTCCAATCTTAATCGGACAGTCCTGGAAAAACAGGTTACGGGAGTCCAACAAAGAACTGAAGATATTTTAGGGATGTTTGGGGATGATCCGGAACCATCGGTAACTACAGCCCGGTTCAGGTTCGGGGTAGTTTCGGACGTGCACGAGGGGTCGATGGACTGTGCAAAGAGGGGTTAGGTGGACGCGGTCAAGTGTGTGGTTGGGCTGAGAATGGTCAACGAAGACAAGCGGTCTGACAACATGCCAGAGAGACAAGGAGAGAAGCAGCAACTATTGACTAATGCAAGTTTTAAAAACAATGACGGCAGAGAGTGCCGATGGAATGTGAATGATGACATGATGAAATGCAACATACAATTAATCAACACGGCAACAATGAAAAACATGGAAGGCGTCTGGAGCATCGGTCTCGGGTTGTCACATTGGGGCAGGACTGCGGCGGCTCCCGAGCTCCTTCCTCTTTCGGGCTGCCCCAGGGTCCAGAGGGGACGCGCTGGGGCCTGGCGTGTGGCCCTCCACGGCAGGGGCAACAGCTGCATCCGAAGGCGGGGCGCCTCCCCTGCCACCCGCGGGGCTTGAGGCGGACGCCTAGGGAGTGCGTGGTAGGGTGCGCTCCCCCTCAGCCGCCTCAGGAGCGCGTACCTCAGGACCTTCGTGCCCTGGGGTCACCAGGAGGGGGTTGTCACGAGGCCTCTTGTGGCCCTCGGGGAGCAGTCCCCACTCATCGAAGTGCGGCATCTTCTTGACGAAGGCTCCCCGTTCGGGTGATCATAAAGAGGGAACCCGTCCGAGGGAGCCCTATGGGCTCTTCGCCGCTCAGGAGGCAGACACTACGCAGTGTGCTGGGAGGAAGGGGATGCTTCTGAAGCCTCATGTCATCTATGGGGCCAGTGAAAGCCCACATCGGATGGGAGTGGCACTGGATCGGAGTAATGCACCATCGGACGAACTCCCTCACCAGCATCGCCATCGTCACCCCCGCCTTCCTCAGGTTGGCCAACCTGGTCATAACTGAAGCGAGCCACGGGTCGTCCAGCTCCACGTGCCCCCACCCGGAGCTTGGCTTCATGGGATCGGACGGGATCACGAGCAGAGGGCTATACAAGGTGGCGTCTACGTACACCCACTGCCTCCAGACCCCCCCCCCCCCGCCCCACGCGTTCGGGAAGAAGAAGGTCTCGATGCTAGAGCCTGCAGTCACTTCCACCGCCTGAAGAGACACGCACCCCGAGCATTGCTCACTGTCAACCAACTGAAGGGAGAAGAAGTGGCGGAGCAGGGCCACGAACAGGGCAACACCCACGAAGGCCTCGCACAAGTTTGCGAAGGTGGAGAGAAGAACAGTGGATCCGGGATCCAGATGCAGCGTGTGGATTTGGTAGTGCGAGAGCACAGTGTTGAAGAAATTGGAGAAGAACGGCAATATGCCGGCAAAAAGGGCGTGAAGATGAAGGGGAATCTCACTAGCCTCCATGTCGGATAGAAGCCGGGAGGCTAGCCAGATTTTCGTCGCCTTCCACTCATTGGAGTCGGCGGTAATCGCATGCCGGACCTTGTCCAGCCCCTCGCGGTTGATCACGGTGGACCGAAACAGCACGGGCTTCGGTCCCATAGGGGGCTCCTCCGTAGCCGGGGTCTTGCCTCTCTTCTTCTTGGGGGCCATGGCGGCGAGGCAAATCTAAGCTGGCGTGGAATCCGGCAAGGAAGGTGCCAGCTAGTGAAGGGAGAAGGAGCAGAAGGCGAGTGCGCGGCAGGGCAATGATGGTTATGCAGACGTGCGCCAGCCATTCTGCCAACTAGGAATGGTTGCCGAAGCGACGTGGGAGAGCGGAGGCATCCACACCCCGTCGGGCGCCATGCGTCAGCCTGGCCCGCAGCTGATTGGGGCCCGTGGCGCTTGACCCTTGCCCCTTGGCTTCGCCTCGAAGCAAGCCCGAGCACGCCTTGGGCCCGGGGGCTTCTGGGACCCAGGGTACCCGGACCTGCCTGCCTGCGGCCCACGGCGTGACACCCTCGACGGCCTGGTGCGGCCCATTTGCAAGACCGCCAAGACAAAACCCTTGCGAGGGGCCAAGCCTCGCGAGGCAGACGACACCAAGACCTCCCGGGGGAGCGGCCTCCCCAGGCGGCCTCTCGAGGAGCGGAGATTTCTATGCAGGTACCAAGCCTCAAGAGGCTACGATGACGTGAGCCATGACGACCAAGGCCAGGCGGGCGCCAGCGGGTGCAGCGGAGGCAGTTTCCTCTTTGGTGCTAAGGAGGCAAGGACAGATGTGGGTTCCCGAGGAATCTCCCAAAGGATTCCATTCTGGTGCTACAAGACCAAGACCACAAGCTCGGCAAGGCGGAGGTCATCACCGAGCCCACAATTGCGTCACGACCAGAAGATTTGCAGGCGAAGACCACCTTTCATCAGGATTAGATGTACTAGTTGTCTTTCAAATTGGCCATGGTGGGATCCCTTCCCGCCTAAGTTTTGAGGGAAGAGGACCGAGGCCACTATAAATATAGGTTAGCCACCACCATAGAGAGGGATCCGGATTCGGTCCAACCCTTTCCACCCTCACCAGAGCAGCCCTCGCGAGGTTGTTCATTCGCTGTACTAGTTCATCCTCAATACCTCGTGAGGCCAATCCACCACAAAGCAGGAGTAGGGTTTTACACCGCAAGGTGGCCCGAACCTGGGTAAACTGCCGTGTTCCTCTTCTTGCTCATTCACGCGAATCCGGCTAAGCTAGGCTATGGGGCAATGAGCACTAAGCTTGAGAGGTTGAGATCTTCGCACACGCCCCAGAGTTAGAACCTTTCTTGGGTCTGCGGAGCCCTGAATCCGCCACTATTGTAGCGTTGCGAGCGGCCGGGCGCTCGGCACGGACCCGGGGAGCGTTGGCCGTGGGGGTGACGGAGCGGGATGAAGTGGAACTCGACGGAGGATTTCGACACGCCCCTACCTCGCACACCAAATGTCGGATTCAGGGCTCAGCAGACCCAAGAAGGTTCAAACTCTGGGGCGTCTATGAAGATTTCAACCTCTCAAGCCACAAGCTCTTCGTCCAACAGCCTAGCCTTGTCGGATTCATGTGAGCGGGGAAGAAGACGCACGCGGCAGTTTACCCAGGTTCGGGCCACCTTGCGGTGTAAAACCCTACTCCTGCTTTGGGGTGGATTGGTCTCACGAGGGGCTGAGGATGAACAAGTACAGTAGATGAACAGCCTCGCGAGGGCTATGGTGGTGAGGGTGGAAACGTTCGGATCGGGATCCTTCTCTACGGTGGAGACTAGGCTATACTTATAGTGGTCTGGTCCTGTTCCCAAAACTTAGGCGGGAAGGGATCCCACAACAGCCAATTTGAAAGGGGGGTAGAGGTACATCTAATCCTGACAAAAGGTGGTCTTCGCCTGTAAAGCTTCTGGTCATGACGCAGTGGTGGGCTCGGCGACGACATCCTCTTGCCGAGCTCGTGGTCTTGGTCTTGTAGCATTAGAATGGAAACCTTTGGGAGATTCCTCGGGAATCCGGACTCGTCCTTGCTTCCTTAGCACCAAAAAGGAAACTGTCTCCTCTGCACATGCTGGAGCCCGCCTGACCATGGTCGTCATGGCTCACGTCATCGCAGCCTCGTGAGGCTGGGTACCTGCATAGAAATCTCCGCCCCTCGGGAGGCCGCCTAGGGAGGCCGCTCCCTCAGGAGGTCTTGGTGTCGTCTGCCTCGCGAGGGTCTTGTCTTGGCGGTCTGGAAGATGGGCCGTACCAGGCCGTCGAGGGGGCCATGCCAGGGGCCGCACGCAGGCAAGTCTGGGTACCCTGGTTTCCAGAACACCGACAGCGGCCGCCCATACCAGCCCCTACGGTGGTTCCACCCCTTTTTGCATGTATGATTCGGGTACTGAAAAATATTCCAGTGGTGCTCTTCATTTACCCACAGAATGGTTGAATTCCTTGTTTCTATGAACTGAGTTTGCCAATAATGTGAAGGATGCCTGTGTTTTCATCCTATTGTACATTGCTTAGATCTCGATATGCCAAATATAATGGCATGAAATATACAATAAAAGCCAGTGTGATGTGTTTTGCTACAAGTAGTCTGACAACCCGTCCTCATATAACATATCGAGGATGCACCATATTATCAGATTAACAATTTGACTTACCAATGCAGTGTGGGAAGAAAGAAGTATTGGGACCGCGTATCCAAGCAATTGATTCCATGGGCTCCTTCGTATAACCTTCTAAGTGAAAAATAAGTTGAAGTGTGCCTGTACAAAGAGCTAGCGTAAGTTCAGTTACCTGCTTCTTGGAATTTTAGTTAGCCATTGATTGCAAAATTGTTCAATTAGCTTGCTTCGCTTAATTTAGTTTTCTACTGATTATATAATGCCATAGCCTGTGTGCTTGATACTTACTATTTATAGAATTACCAGGTTGCCTAAACTTAAATAGCTACCTAAGCACGTAGATAGCTGGTCATATCTACTTCTAGGGTGCAGCAAAATACATGTGTAATTTACCTTCTGATACCCTGTTTGTTTAAATGGTTTGCTATTATGACTTGTAGCACTAGTAATGTTTGCATGTTCATAGACACACAAATGTCAGGTTTATATGAGGGACAATGTCTTTTTAACATATATATATATATATATATATATATATATATATATATATATATATATATATATATATATATATATATATATATATATATGTCAAAATCATTTTGTTTACATAAAAGAAATTCACAGATGTCTATGTTGCTGGTAAACATTACCAACTTGTTACTTTAATACGTTGCCAAGAACTTGTTAGTTTTACTAGTTCATTTGTAATTAAAAGGTTGCCAAAGCTGGTTAGTTTTACTAGTTCAATGTTAGTTTCTTATGGCTTTTGCAACACTTTATTTACGATTGCTAACATTGAAGTTTGTAGGATCCAACTGAAACTCTAATGGCTGAATAGGTATGTTTTCAAAAACTTCCTTGTTTACCTAGTTTGTTGCTGGAACTTGTTGCTGTAATCATCTTAGCAACTTCAACTTTTCAGGATCCAATTGGAACTCCAATTGCACAACAGATACATTAAAAAAAATTGTAACAGGTTTGCTGCTGTAACTTGTTGCTCCAATCAAGTTACTAACCACTCAACTTTTTAGGATTCAAGAGAAGCACCAATGCCACAACAGGTGCCTTTTGCAAAACTTGTTTGTTTAACTGCTTTGCTGCCACAACTGGTTGCTCTAATCAAGTTACTGTCTATTCAACTTTTGAGTATCCAAGAGAAACTCCAATGCCACAATAGGTACCTTTTGCAAAACTTGGTTATTTAACTTCTTTGCCGCTGCAACCAGTTCCAATGATGTTAATAACTACTTTTTAGCATCCAATAGAAACTCTTAATACCTTGTTTGTTTAACTAGGTTGTCATTCTAACTCCAAGTTGAGATGTTTCGCTAACTTCAACTTTTCCGAATCCAATCGGAACTTTAATGGCAAAACAAGTTAGCCCAAAATCAAAGAGTGAGGTCCCCATGGAAGTTGTATCATCCCAGAGCAGTGGCACCGACCCAATCATGGATCATGAATTGCCAACTGCTGATGTTCTAAAGGAATAAATATTGGTAGAAAGAGATTCTCCTTCTACACTTAGAGATGAAGTTGACATGTTGAGGAAGCAAACAACAAAATCACAAGTAGTACTCAGACAACCATTAAATATTTAGTGGATTTCAAAAGGAAGCTAGCTGAGACTGACCGCATTGTTATGGTCCTGAAGGAAAAAAAATAAAATTCCCACTTGGTAAATCATAGGTGAAGTGTTTTTTCCATCATTGAATAACCTTTGTGTTGTTTGTTCATGTAATCGATCAAACCATTTCTTTTAGAGATCATGTAATAATTGTTTTTTTGTCTGTATTTTTTAGCACGAGTCTGTATTTATTGATAAGACTGTGAGACATTTCATTTCTTTTGTTGAGGCAAAGGTATCTCATTTTGTTTGCTATGCCAGGCCTATAAATATGCCAATCGGGCTGAATGTGCATTCAACAATAATAGCAGTATAGACGGTCCTTAAGTGGCACACATCTGAAAAGGCCAAGATGTTGTACTAGCTTTGCTAAAAAAAATGATGCTCTTCTAGCAAAACAAGTACAGCGGCCTGGCTTACGTACATTATTGGTTGTTTGACTCAGTATTTTGAATCATGAGACACCGCTTGTGTACATATCTAAATGGGAGTACGCTATATGCTGCGTGTGTCATACATGTTACACTTGAGTCGGACATAAAGTGGTTTCAAATATTCAAATTCACCTTAAGCTGGATTTTACCTTCTGAATTCGAGTATCGGCATTTGTCAGTCATATTCATATATGATAGTGGGATACATCTTTGTTGTGCTTTTGAAGATTTATAAAAAACATAGAATGATTTATAAAGATCTGTATAAGAATACAAAATGGATTCGAATTTAGTTGCCAGGGTAATCGTGAATGCTTATTGTCCCAAAATTTGAAAGAAGCGGCAAAAAATCCACTCCCATGTCGGCTGCCCGAAGCCAGTGTTTGCGAGATGGAAATTATTGTCTGCTCCTTACTCGGACAACCCATCGGCCCAATTTCCCCTACTATCAATAGGGGTATGTTAGTAAGTTCAATCAGACGTGACACGGCTACCTCTGAGCCCGTTCAGACACGGTGGGTGCCAAACGTGGGCAGCAAAACACATTTGATTCAAGCACGTCTAAAAGACCTCTGTCTCTCCCTCCATTTCGCCATTCACACACGGTGGGCAGCAAAACAAACTCGACTCGGCCGAAATCGATGTAGGCAAATATTTATAATAGGGGCTGGTTTGTAACTTCACTCATACGTGACAAAACTGCCCTACCCGTTAGCCCCATTCATACACCGTGGGCGCCAAAACACCCTATCCTCGCCTGAAATCGCTCTGGGCAAATATTGGGGAGATGTGAGATTACTGTCCTATCCCAAACTGACGAGACGTCCAAATTTTAAACGGGGGCTAAGTTCATAACTTTCCCATATTTCAGACAGGCGCGTCCCAAAGACATGGTTCCCCATACCTATCCCTCCATTTTCCCATTCATACACCATCCACGCTAGAACACCATCCCCACACCAGCCTTCTTCGCCCGCCACCCCATCCATCGCCGCCATCCTCCACCATGCCGGAGCGCCTACCAACACTGCGTCGTCCACTACTAGAGATGAACATTTCTCATCCACGGCGACGGACCAGGAGCCTTGCATCGCGTCCTCTCACTTCATTGGCGCCGCCGTCCTCCTTGCCGGGAATGCTCCTACGACCTTCTTGTCCACCGTAACGGGACTTATCCCCCGATATATCTGTCTACCACCGCAGATCTCCTTCCACGCCACCGACAGCCCTCGCACCCTCGATGCCTACATGGCGCCGCAAGAGAGGTGGTACTACTTCATATCTGCTCAACTTTTTGATATCCAACAGCAAATAGATCGTAACTTGGTTGCTGTACTTTCTTTTCAGTTCTTAGAATCTTAGTTCTTAGTTAGAAGCAAACAATGGTTTCTAAGTAGCGTCTCTGCGGTTTGCAGCTTGAAATCTTCCATGGCACAGTCATAATAGGGTTTTAATTGATCATGCTTAGGGTTTCCCCCCTTTTATGATCACTATACGATCAGCCTACGTGCTTCGTGTCATAATAGCACTCCCCCACCCATCAAGCTAAACAAGCTTAGTTGTTCAAATACGAATCTAATATTATTAAAATAGAGTTGTTTAATTGGTCAACTTATTGTTCCTCATTTAGTTTTGAAATGCATGTACGCCACTGGGGCGGATCTAAAGGGTAGCCATGGGTGGGCCGCGGCCCACCCTGGGATTTTATGTCGGCCAAGACCCCGATTCCCCTATATTCTACTGCGCTTTCGATCTCTACTCGCCCCCAGCCGCCTGCCTCGCTGGCGACTTGCCGTCCCCGGACAGCATGACTTTAGGAGGAGACACCGTACTAACAGGAGGTCAGGAGCCGCTCGCCCAACAGTGTCACCGCTACCCAAGCACGCCGCTGTGCCTACCTTCCCAGTTCGTTCAGGGCTCAAGCATGCAGCACCCACTAAGCCAACCCGATTAATCCTGAGATACGTCCTCAACACTCAGGAGTCACTTCCCATCACCCATTTTCTAATTGATTCATTGCTCATTAGGTAGGACTGTCATTAGGGTTTGTTGTGTACTGAGTGCTACCTACACTTAATGGTTCAGATATTTCAGTAATATTTAGTACCTGTGAAGTTCATAGGGTTTCAAAATTTCGGTCCTAGGAACAGACACTAGTCATGTTGGATTATTGGTCATAGTGACATTGACCCAGATTACTACTGCATGCCAGGTATGTTGAAAATTTTACTTGTCTTTCTTACTCATTTGATGTGATATCCAATTATTCACTTCGATTAGTTGAAAACAATAAGTGCTAGACCAACTTCTTGATTCAGATTTTGGGCGGTCTCTTACTGCAGTTACAATTCTACATATTTTTCATAGTAAGCTCACAAGTAATGATTGATTCACTACCTGTATGCTAGCCTTGTCATATTTGTTGTAAATATTCTTTTAGGTGGACCACCCTGTTTCAAAATACTGGAACATCAGACATGAGTGAATAGTTTTTCTCTGTGTGATCTCTTCCTTCATGTGTGGGCAATGAACACTGCATTGTATAGTAAGAAAAGTGTCATATCACCTTTTACATAGACTACGATCTTTTACATGGAATACAATCTGCCTACTTGCTTTATGTCGCACTACCAGCACTCCACCCTTGAAGCTAAACATTATGCCACTCATAATTCCTTAGTTTATTTTTTCAAATACGAATTTGATTTGATTCTAATGTTCCCACTTCAGTTTTGAAATGTGTGTCTACCCCTTATGGAGACATAAGAGGTTTGTATTTATGTGTGTGGTCTGGCAGCACGGTTGGAGGATGAACTTTGTATATGCAGGGGTTTGTAAGGAGATAATATTCGTGTAAATTCTGCAATGCATTACATAGATAATCTCACTACTTTCTATGTTGTCATGAATCTTAGATACTGAACAACATCATAATGATTATGAGCTTGCGCACATGAAAATAAAAAATAAAAACAATCCCACGGTTGTCAAACTTGGCATTAAGTGACTGAGATCCAGTCTGGATGCAATGCAAATGCTCTCCACCTACAGATTTATGTTTAGAATATGATCCTAACAATGATTCTGAGCTAGAGGGAGACCTAAGTCAATGTAGCTCTGTCGGTGCAACAAACCCTGGGTCTATTGCCCAGACCATGAACAGGCCCAAGATCGAGATTACAACATTTAAGACCAGACCAAGCACAAGAGATCAGCTCTTTGAAGAATTAGAGTGCAGATCAGGAAGACCAAGTCAAGTTAAAGAAGCAAGATACCTCTAAGGGGAGACCTCCCTTGCCGGGTAGGCGACCCTGGCGAGGTCAAGGTTACCCGGGAAGCAAGCCTCAAGACTGTCCCAGCAGGCCTGCCGAGGCTTACGGAGGCACACTACCCCGCCAAGGCTCCACCGCACCACCTCCCAGCGACGCAAGTCAACAATCAGCGCGGTGTCAAGCCTCCAAGTGACTGAGTGGCTGTTCTTTGCCACATGGCATCCACTTCCTACCAAAATCACCTCCAAGTGACACCCGTCCAGCGACGTGTCACACAAACAGGAGATAAGGTGACCGAACAGCCCAGCAAGGCTTGCCGAGCATGCCTTGATGTGACACTAAGCAGCGCATTTAATGCGCTCTGCCCTATCTGCAGAGTTAGGTATGATAGCACTGTTGCTATCTAATCAGTGCATAATGATTAATTTGCCATTGTGGTGACCCCTTGATCTATAAAAGGAGGCATGTGGCAAACATAGAAAGGATTCGGACCCTTGTACACTCATACGTGCGTAGCTGCTCTCGCCCCAAGGCAACCCTGCCAGGATAGAGCGCTGTGTTTCCACCACAATCCACCATCAATCCACCAAAGTAGGAGTAGGGTTTTACGCCTCACGGCGGCCCGAACCTGGGTAAAATTGCTCGTGTGATCTCTGCCGTGCTGCGCAACGTTCTCCGCTCTTTGTGCAATGTTCTCATCCCCCCTACCGAACCACAAGGGGCTCATGGCCCCATAGGTGGTCGTGGTTTCCCATGACAAGCTCTATGGCACCCCGGCTCAGAGAAACCGGAAGGCCCCGTATTCCAGCCCAGAGATCGAGGAGAAGTCTTCTGGAATACGGCACTGCTTAGCATAGAACAACTCAGCTCTTTATTACAATCTATATGGGTACAAGGGGATTACATCGGCACGGCGACACTACGCCTGCCACGGTTGCTCCATGCAAGCAGCAGAACAACACGATACGACGGAATATCTCCTGGCAGCAGAACAACATCAGCGGTGGTGAACTCCACACTGCAGGGACTCTGGCTGGAACGCTTATCCTAGCTTGCAAACAAGGAATCCACGGCAAACAAGCAATCAAATCTGGCATGACATGCAAACTGGCATGACACGCCAGGTCAGTACATTGTATGTACTTGCAAGCTCACAGCAAGCAATCAAGACAAACAGTAGCATGGAAATTACAGATTATTAAGCAATGATGAACACGATACTATTAGAACAACATGGCATGTACAACATGATACAGCTAGAACAATACGAGCATGGCATAAACATATGAACATGATGAGACTAGCATGCAACATGATGAAACTATCATGCACCAACTTACTCTGCTCGGGTTACCTCGTAACCATCACCTGCACAAAATTACCATCATAGACATCACATGATCATCTCAGGATCCAATCAAGCTTGGTATTAACAATACTGTAGTAATCATTTATGACCACAAGGAGCTTGACCTTTACCATTGACTCTCGCATAACATCACAAATATCCAACAAGTTGGTACTCACAATATCACAATGATCCTCTCACGATCACATAAATATCAACCAACTTCTGTCATCATGAACCAGGGTTGTTATTAAGCACATCATTATTATTACTTTATAACCCACAAGCAGACCGACATTTAATCGGGCCCATATTCATGGTAGCTGCTATCGATAGATTTAACACACACACTCTGCAGAGGTTAGCACACTGTACCCACACCACGAAACCCATGGCCTCGCACTCCCATTTGGGTGGACCAGCGACATTCCAACAAAACCGTCCTACTGCCATGACACTCCCCCGGCCACTCCGACAAACTCCCATTTGGGCTAAGTCCTGGGTGGCCCCGTGCGTATCAAAGGCACCAACGGCCACCGTCGTGGCAAAACGGTCCAAATGGGGACAAGGATCCTTACAAAAACAACGAGCACATAAGGCTTATGCCGTCCTACCTGGCCAAGGTAGCGCCCGCGCATAACCTTCCCTCGGGGGAGGAACTGGCGAGAGGCATGACAATAGACACAGTTAGGACCCCCCATGAGGTAAGCATGGTTGCACTGGTCAGACGATATGGTGGCACCATGACTCAGCCAACAGTTGCTCAAGTTCAATTTAATCCGGTTAAACTTGAATGCAATATGCTAAGTCATGATAAAAATAACCTGATGCAACTACAATGCATGAACATGATATTAACATAAGCATGGGGGTGCATCCCAATCAACGAGCATAACAACAACATTTAACCATTTATCCAGATGAGCATGGCATACTGACGAGCATGGATATCACAACTAGAATACTACTCATAGCATAAAATGACCACTAGCATCAACAATAAATACCATGTAATAACATAACAATAAAACTACCATGCAAGCATTTAACCAACTGGGTGCAAAAGAACATGCATAACAACTGTACTCGGAACAGACAATAGTCATGCACCGAAGACCATCACCAACATGTACTACTACCAAGCATGGCCAATATTAAAGTAATACTAGCATGAAGAACATAATAACTGTCGGAGTAATTGGACACGGATACCCCAAAGACGGCAAGACAATATTTCAAGACATCGGGGCTAGCAAAGCCCCTCAGTCCGACTGCCCGGCTGCCCCTACCGGCTGCCAACTACGCCAACCAGCCGGCTGCCGACTGCAGCCCGACCCGACACCGACAAGACATCGACGAGACGGCCATACTGCGACGCCATCATCTACAGTGTACCTATCCCCTTGACATTATTCTATAAAGTGCCCAGGGGACAAGCATGACATGCACAATGCCCCATACATGGCTTGGCTTGTAAGCTACCCAAGGTAGCTTACCCAACGCCATGTCCCATGCCCACTCCACACTATATAAGCTAGCTAGCAAGCCTCCATCCATCCACTCTCACACACACGCACGCATACATGCCCAGGCACACCCATTCGGCCAAGAGCAACAGCCACCACACCACATACATGCATATACGAAACCAGATGCTCGTGGCAATCGCTTCCAGACACAGCCCAGAGCAACTCAGACTAGATATATCGATACACTCAGACATGCAGCAAGAGGAGTATTATCTCTCCGAGAGTTCCGTAGCTGGGTAAACCACCGCTGCTACCGTGATACCCGCCTCCTGGTCCTATCAGCAGCAGTCTTACCCTCACACTAAGCCCTTGTGGCATCTGTCGACTCACAAGCCCCCCGTGAGAATACCATGACAGTTGGCGCCCACCGTGGTGTGGTACTACTACTATGCTACCACGTTGCTGCTGGTTTCGCAGTCCGGGCGAGACCATCTTCGTCTCCACCGTCGCGGCGTCGCGCCGTCTCTCCGATAGCGGTCGGGGGCTCGACATTGACACGCCCCCGGAGTGGCCGCGAGGGGCGGCGCGTCCTCGCCGTTGGCCTCGCCATCTTCATCATCACCGGCGCGGCTTCGCCGCCGTCTCTCCGGTAGCGCTCGAGGGTTCGACACCAACACGCCGGACGGCGGCAACAACAGCACGTCTGCAGCATCGGATGCGGCGTCGCCGCTTTTCTCCGAGAGGCGCCATGCTCGCGCGCGCGCCTCGCGCCCGCCAGCCTCTCCGAGCCTCGAGCATCGCCCGCCGTTGCTGCTCGCTGAGCTCCCTCTGCGCCGCCTCAGCCTCCGTGGCTGCGCCACCGCCTCCACTCCGATGGCTTTTTTCCGCTCCAGCAGAGCTCGCCAAGATCATCAGAGCTGCCGCCATGCAGTGTTTCATCAGAAGCTGCAAGCATGCCACGCCACCGCCGCCTCCCTGTGACGCACACACCTTCGCATGGATAGCTAGCTAGCTAGCAAACCCAATGGATTGGGCGGCATGCATGCTAGCTAGCTAGCTTGGCCGTTCAAGCATCGCTGGATGTGGCTACGCCACGGCCGGACACATCCCACCACGCTCTCTCTCCGCTGCCTCGCCGCAGCGCTGCAGCCCACTCATGCTCGCCGCTTGCTTTCGCCGCACGACCGCCGCCGTGTGAAGCCGCTGCCGTGTCCGAGCACTTTCCTGGGCCTCTCCGGCGCCCGCCTGCGGCATGGCCACCATGTGCTGCACCCCGCCAGGCGAAGCTCAGCTCCGGTTGCTCCTTGTCGGCGCGCTGCCCTGCTGCCGCTTCCACCGCTGCCGAAGCGCTTGCGGCCGACCAAGGCCTCTTCGCCGGGCGGTGAGCACCGGACGCCCCCACGATCGGCACCCCGGCCGCCCCATCTGCCTCGACCCGCGCCCTCTCTACAACCGCTTTGCCAAGCCCGCGGCCTCCGCGCGCCCGGCCAGCTCACCGTCAAGATCCAGCCCACTCGCGCCTCTATGGCTATGCTCGCTGCCCAGCTCGCCTCCTCGCCACACAGCCAAGGTCCGCCGACTCCCACGCCTGCGTCGCCTGCTACCGCTGCGCCTCCTCCGAGTATCCTCCCCATCGCTTCCAGCCGCCTCCCGCAGCCGACATCCCAAGACTTTGCCGGCCCGCCCAAAGCCAAGGCCACCTCCCACTTGCGCCACGGCCGGCTGCCAGCCGCCCGGCTCTGCCCACTCACCAACTCACACCGGGCCGCCGCCACGCCCACCAAGAAGACGGCCGGCCGGCTTCGCCGCTGGTCCGCGTCCTCCCACGCCGCCTGTGGTTCCGCCTCCCGAAGCGCCCCACGACTGCTCCGCTTTCGCTTAGCTCGCCCCTGAAGGAGACGGGCTCCTCCTCCGGTCCTCTGTGGCTACTCGCTTGCTCCGCCTCGACTGCTCCCTAACCCGCCGTTTTGTTGCCAGCCTCCGCGCCCGGCCCGCCGCTTGTCGCTCTCCGCCTGAAGCCGACGGACGGGTTGGCCACATGCTGCTCGCTCGCACAGGCCGGCTGCCACCACCCGGCCGGTTTAGCCGGCCGCCGCCCCCGCCGCCGCCGTAGTTCCCACATCCGCCGTCCAGGCCGGCCGAGATGAAAAGAAAGGGGGTCGGCTGCCCCATGCGAGGGAAAGAGGAAAAGTCAATGGCCGAGTGCGAAGCCGACTCCCAAAAAAAAGAAGAAGAAAAAAAGAAAAGAAAGTGGCCGACTGGTGGTGTTCGGCTGCTCGCATGGAATCGGACAAAGAAAGAAAAAACCGGTCCGGTTGCTCGCTTCTAGACGGCTAAAAAAGAAATGAGCGTCCGGCTGCCCACAGCCGGACAAAGAGAAGAAGAAAAAACGTATGTGTGTCCGTCCGCCTGCTTCGCCACTCGGACGGCCAGACGTGACTCGACCTGTTTACCCGCTTAACGCCGGGCAGCAGAGCGCCCGCCTGCCCGCTGTCGCGCCGCCGCTGCCGGTCAAGCCCGACCGGCCGACCTCCTCGAGCGCCCGTATCTCGGGGCTAGACAGCTGGAAGCGCTTACGCTACCGTGAAGAAGAAGACAAAGATTCATCGAGATCCGCCCGACCGCCAGAGTCGGCCCGAATCTGGGGCTACACCTAGCGGAAAGCGCTGATGCGCCTGCCAAGATTGTAGACAAGAGAAGAGTTTTGTCCGGTGCCAAGAGCCGCGTAAGAAAAAAAGAAGAAGAGGGCGCTGCAAGACGCCGCCGCCGCCGCCGAGCCTCGACCGCCGGACCCCTTCGAGTGCCCGGGGCTCGAAGGCTACACCTGGCTGGTCGCGCCAAGGCGCTCATGAAGCGCCGAAGTCGCGCCGGCTGTCTTCGACGACCGCGACTACACGAAAATCAATGTGAGCTCCTCACCCGCTTATTTTTTGCACCGCGAAAGCATGGATAACCTCGAGCGATGCTCAAGGGCTATCTCCGCATTTTATTACAGTTGCATCACTGTTTAGCGCCCGGCCGCCGAGTTGGCCCGGGCCGGCCGCTGGCTCGAGACGTTAGTTCCCGCAGACGGCTTAGTAGCGCAGCAGCATCAAAGGCCCACTCTTAGTCACAGATCGCAGAGCGGCCGGGCCGGCTAGCAAGAGTAAACACCGGAGGCCACCCACGTGAAAACGTCCCGAAGAAAAAAACGGTTCGGGCGACCCGATCGCTTTTTTTAGGAGTATCCGCCGCTTAAATTCGCCCTAGAGTCTCGAGTGTTATACACTCCACTGTGGTCCACTTCACCACAGCATCGCAGAGCGTTGTCCCAAGCGAGAGCACAAGCCAAAGAGTGGAGGGAACATGAAAAAGATCAAGGGGGCTCGGACGAAACCGAGTCGGCACCCTTCGCATAAACTTGCAATGCTAAAAGCAAGCATTTGATATATCTGCGTGGACTAACTTTGTCTTTTTTGCATGATCATTTCCATGAACACTCGCCAAAATACCTCCGCCCAACTTTGCCAAGTCGCCCGGAGGCTTGGGGCTACCGTCGGAGTAATTGGACACGGATACCTCAAGACGGCAAGACATCAGTTTCAAGACATCGGGCTAGCAAAGCCCTCACCCGATCGCACGGCCGCCCCTACCGGCCGCTAACTACACCAACCACCGGCCCGCCGATCAAGGCCAACCAACCAGCCGCCGACTACAGCCCGACCCAGCACCGACAAGACATCGACGAGACGGCCATACTGCAACGCCATCATCTACAATGTACCTGTCCCCTTGACCCTATTCTATAAAGTGCCTAGGGGACAAGCATGACATGCACCATGCCCCATACATGACTTGGCTTGTAAGCTACCCAAGGTAGCTTACAACCAACGCCATGTCCCATGCCCACTCCACACTATATAAGCTAGCTAGCAAGCCTCCATCCATCCTCTCTCACACACACGCACGCATACATGCCCAGGCACACCCATTCGGCCAAGAGCAACGGCCACCACACCACATACATGCATATACGAAACCAGATGCCTGTGGCACTGTTTCCAGATAATGCTCCAAGAGCAACTCTGTACTAGATATATCGATACACTCGCACATGCAAGAAGAGGGAGTATTATCTCTCCGAGAGCTCAAGTCGGGTAAACCACCGTGCTACTCGTGATACCCGCCCCGGTCCTATCAAAAGTAGCCTTACCTCACACTAAGCCCTTGTGGCATCTTTCGATTCACAAGCCCCCCGTGAGAATACCACGACAATAACAGAGTGCAAGAAACATAGCATGACGGTAACCACTGATCCATAAGCATAACCGTAATAATGACAGAAGTAGCAAAACAAACAGACAGTTATTAAAGATTCGAGTTGAAAACCAATGCTACTGCATGGCTATCATGCAAATGGTGGTTGTGTCTTGCCTGGGGATGAAGAAGGCTCCGGGGAGAAGTGCGGAATGATCGCGGAATGAATCGCCGGAAAGGGTTCTCTCTCGGAGGGAATGATTAGGGGCAAAGGAAGAATGGTCATTTCTAGTATGTCAAACCATAGTGAAAATGGTACCAAAAGTTTGGGCTCGAAGAAACGAAGACGTGGGCATTGGATTCACCTCAATCGGAGTTACGGTTGCGGAGTTATGAGCTGTTGAACACCAGGGACCAATCTGTGAATAAAACTTCAACAAACAAGTCCCTGGTGGCAAAAACTGAAAGCGCCTTCGGACAGGTAACGCCTTCTGCAGATGAAAACGTATTCCCAGCCGAAGAACAACGATAGTACGTTTCATCATAAGGAAAACATTATTTGCGGAATACGCTTTCTGGAGAGCAAAGTGCAAACAGGGAAACGTGCTTCCACTTATCCATGTGGCAAGGTGCTGGGCCACTGGCGCGTGGGTCCCAGGCGCAGGGGGAGGGGGGCACGGGCGCTCGTCCCCTTCCTCCCGCTCGCCCTGTTCCTCGCGTGAAGCAGAGGCAGAGCAGGGGAGGGGCGGCGAGGGGGCCGGCCTGCTCCTGCCGTCTCCGTCCCGGACGAGGGCACCGGCGGGAACGCAGCGGCCAAATGCACCCATCCAGAGGGAGTGCAGCCTCCGGGAAGGCGCAGGGAGGAGGGGAGGGGTGGCGCCATGGAGAGTACAGGAAGCTTCGGGCGACGGGGTTCTTCGGCGATGCGGCCGCTCCGGTGAGGGGGAAAGTGGGTGGGGCGGCTCAGCGGGACGAGGGGGAGGCAGTGGAAGTGGAGGGGGAGGCTATAGGAGGCTCGGCTTGGCCGGGGCAGCTCGACTCCAGCGATGACCGAGAAGGCAATGGCGAAACAAGGAGGGGGGCGAGGACTCCGGTGGTCGAGGAGGAAAGAGGAGAGGCTTGGGAGCTGCGGGAGGGGTCGAGGGTCCTTATATAGGCCGCGGGAGGGGTTCGGGCACGCTCTAGAGAGCTCTAGCTCGATGCCAATGGAGGTCAGGGGCGCGTTGTGGCACGGGCGCGGCGATTGCGACTCGACCACGGCGAGTCCGGACGGTGCATTGATGCATGAAGATGCATACGAGCACGGGCGAGCTAGAGCACATGATGTGGACGCGAGAGGCAGAGGGGAGCGGACGAACACAGCGCCATGGTTTGGCAGAGCGCGAGATTTGGCCTGTCCGACCCATGGTCACCGCGTGATCTGGCTCAAGAAGCGCGTTCTGGCCGGGCCGAAAATGTCTAGTAGAATGACCTTGGTGCCCTGAGTCCGAAGACGGTAACCACTCGGTCCAGGGGCAAAGAGGAGAAAAGCAGGAGGTTCCAAACTAGCTGAACAGCAAGGTGTTTGATGCCTTCGGCAGAAGATTTATCGGGATGGTTAGACTGTTATTTGACGTGGCTTGATCACTCACTAAAGTGAGTAAGATGGCAAGGTTTAAGCGCAAGAATAGGAGTTTAGCTAGTGGTTGCTGTAGAAACCACCAGACTGACCAGATTTAGAAATGAGGAAGAAGCACTCACTAGGAGTGTCAACTTGAGCTCAACTTGGGCAAGGCAGAGTTATTTGATCATATGAAGATGCTGCAAAAGGTTTTATACCAATTGGGTAAACCAAAATGGTACTTGTTTCACAAACGTTTCTACTGACCAGAAACTTGCAAAAATTCTAGAGGAAAATTGGCTAGATGGAATATGCCCAAATTTGGTGGAGATAGGTTATATGGATAAGAGAAGGCCTAAATTTTTTTCAGCAATAATGGTGCAATATAAAATGTACTTGCTTCACTAACTGAAAATTTGGACAGAAACAAAGTTCTGAAGCTGTGAAGTTGTGCTCACATGGATGCATTGCATGAGCTCAAATCTGGAGGAGGGCTTTGATTTGATAAAATGAAAGACCATGCAAAAATTCAACATAATTGGATCAACCTAGCTAGTACTTCCTTCACAACCAATTCCCTCAGACAGGAAATTTGAAAAATTGCTTAGGAATATTTACTAGTCAAATTAAGTTGAATTTTGTCATGAGACAATTATTTGGGCATGAAAATATGTTCAAGAAGTTTGGAGTCAATTTGGCAAAGATAAATGACACTTGCTTCACAATCTGCCATTTAGGACAGAATAGGAAAATAATTATTTGAGGATGATGGGAAACATGGCCAATGAAATATTTTGCCATATTTGAGAAAGATATGACCCAAAAAAATTATGAGAATTATTTGGGAATTTTAGGAGTGATGGAAATATAGGTTGCTTCACAACCTAGGGCAAATTGAGCTATTCCTTTAATAGAAAAGGAATATCCCCAATAAAAAGACTATTGAGATTTGGGCTAGGATGAAAATGGAAAGGTCCAGGGAAGGATTTGGGTATGACAAGCCACCCTGGAAGCAAAGAAGAGTTCATCTTCTTCAGTTTCCAGACCACAAAGCCACTGAGAAAGAAAACCCAGGTAAAAACCCCAGAAAATCAAAAGAAAAAGAAAGGGCCAAAAAATCAGGATGTTACAAGCTCCCTAGTGGAGGAGTCAGAGGCAGATGCCCTATATTATTCACCCATCAAGGTGCTTGCTCTAATTTTGCAAGGTTATGTTGGCCGCACATATCTTGCAAATGATGCTTCGCATTGCTTCTACTTTGTTGCACTGCCATTTGTTTAGTTTACACATCATCTATGTGAGTACACCATGGCTATCCATTTTCAATACATATTCCATCTGTCATCATACCATATTTATCCATTCAAATGTTGTTCTTATGTATCAGACATTCAAAAGGAAGAGGGCGATTGATGATCATGAAGGAGCACGAACAAAGTATTTGGAAAAGGTAGTGACACCTGATAAATCAAATAGCCCATTAGGTGTGGTGGCAATATCACCAGACCTGGAAAACACGGCCCCAACTCTAGTAGACTCTAGCCCTACTACATTGGCCATCTACGATGCCCCAACTCAGCAGACCCCAACTACAGCAAATAATATGATGATGACAGTTGACATAGCACCAGCTTTATGACACAAAACTCCCATTCCAACAAAAAGTACACAAAATCCAGTTGCCAAATCCCTTTTCGAACGAGAGAGAGCCCCAATTGCAGCAAATATGACCCCTATTCCACCTCTTCCCAGTTTAGAAGATGAAGCTTATATTGTTGTCAGGAACTTTGTGCGCATCTTTCCTTCATGGAAAGATTATGCCACAGACAAAGAACAATTTATAATCATCCTCCGCAACCTACGTTTAAGTAATGTAGTAATTTTATTCATGGTAATTAGTGCATATGTTTCTGCTGACAGAAGACACAAGATTCCATTCTTTTAAATAGGCCAGGACCAAACTGGAGAGTCAAGACGAGCAAGGCCTGGTTGAGCTTTTCAAGCACTCATTGAGGAAGTATAGTTCCCACCTCAGGCAAGCACATTTCGAGGGCAAGCCTCTAAACAAAATTTCTTTAAAGTCTCCGGTGCTACATTTGGTAGATAGTGACTGGAATAATCTTGTTACACATTGGTCTCGTCTGTAATGTAAGGTACTGCCTATGATATCACATCACAATTTGAACTACATTTCTGCATGTGCCTTACCGTCTCACTTGTACGAAAAGTGTTTGCAAAAGAATATTCATTCTCAAGGGACCACAGAATCTCGCAACTATAATGCACATTACATTGCTCTTGTGAGTACCTCTTACCCTGTATGACCATACTTACTTTCATAACTAGTTGATTCTGTAGCATCACCGCACATGTTAGCCTCCTTATCGTCCATTTGGTGGACATTATAAGATATGTATCGACTTTTACATAAATTTAGAATCAACCCAATGCTTTTGAAGAGGTTTAGCTCTGCAGTCCTCTTGTAAGGACCGAACGTATTCTATCACTGTACTTACATTAACGGCTACTCCCTCTGTCCCATAATATAAGAGCGTTTTGTACAGTACACCAGTGTACAAAACACTCTAATATTATGGGAAGGAGGGATTGGTTCATTGTGTAGCATTACTGTGCATATTATCTCCCTCCCCACTATTTACTAAAAAATATCAGATCTATCAAAAAGTTGAATACAGAAACAATGCTAGTGCAGAAGTGTAGCCCTTTGCTCTGATGACCCATAAGTATAGGGGATCAATCGTAGTCCTTTCGATAAGTAAGAGTGTCAAGCCCAACGAGGAGCAGAAGGAAATGACAAGTGGTTTTCAGCAAGGTATTCTCTACAAGCACTGAAATTATAAGTAAACGAGTAGTTTGATAGCAAGATAATTTGTAACGAGCAAGTAACGATAGTAGTAACAAAAGTGCAGCAAGGTATCCCAATCCTTTTGAGGAAAAGGACAGGCCAAAACTGTCTGTTATGATAAGCAAAAGCGTTCTTGAGGGTATACGGGAATTCAATCTAGTCACTTTCATCATGTTGGTTTGATTTGTGTTCGCTACTTTGATAATTTGATATGTGGGTGGACCGGTGCTTAGGTGATGTTCTTACTTGAACAAACCTCCTACTTATGGTTAACCCCCTTGCAAGCATCTGCAACTACGAGAAAAGTATTAAGAATAGATTCTAACCATAGCATTAAACTTTGGGATCCAAATCAGCCCCTTACGGAATAGCGCATAAATTAGGGTTTAAGCTTCTATCACTCTCGCAACCCATCATCTAATAACTACTCCACAATGCATTCCCCTAGGCCCAAATATGGTGAAGTGTCATGTAGTCGACGTTCACATGACACCACTAAGGGAATCACAACATACATACCATCAAAATATCTAACACATATAAAATTCACATGATTACTTGCAACAATATTTCTCCCATGACCTCAAGAACAAAAGTAACTACTCACAAATGATAATCATTTTCTCAAGATCAGAGGGATATTAAATAGCATAATGGATCTGAACATATAATCTTCCACCAAATAAACCATATAGTAATCCACTACAAGAGGTAATCAACACTACTAGTCACCCACAAGTACCAATCTATAGTTCCGGTACAAAGGTTGAACACAAGAGATTAACTAGGGTTTGAGAGGAGATGGTGTTGTTGAAGATGTTGATGGAGATTTCCCTCCCCAAGATGGGAGATTTGTTGATGATGATGATGACGATGATTTCCCCCTCCGGGAGGGAAGTTCCCCCGGGGAATCGCTCCGCTGGAGGGCAGAAGTGCTCCTATTTAAGTTCCGCCTCGAGACAGCGGCGCTTCATCCCGGAAGTCCTCTCCTTATTTTTCTAGGTCAAATTGACTTATATACCAGAAGAGGGGCACCGGAGGTGGGCTGAGGAGGGCACAACCCACCAGGGCACGCCTGGGCCTCCTGGCGCGCCCAGGTGGGTTATGCCCACCTGGTGGCCCCCTTCTGGTACTTATTTGTAGCGACCCGACCCGAAAACGGTCAAGTCTCTGTGTAGCTGTACCATCCCAAGATCATGCTGGCACACATAGTACATTGATGCAAAGATTCAAAGTTCAATCACACCTGAATTTATTACACGATTCTCATATCGAGTCTTTATTACAAGATAATAAATTCGGCCGAAGGCCAACTCATGAGAAACAAACTAAATAAAGCTGCGGAAGCGAGATTTAATAGCGAGTCCATCCGACTCCATAGGGCAATCGCCAAGCGTGGATCGTAGCCTCACTCCCGATTGAAAAACTCTCTACAACATAAGACGTTGCAGCCGTAGGTCAAAGATTTTGAATATGCCGCAAGTCAAAGAGAGAACAACAATAAAATTACTAACACTATATGCAATTTGGCTGTGGGGCTCTAAGTTTCATTGTTTTGCTAAAAGCCACTTTTTCCCTACAACAAGGACTTGTTTGCAAATACTACAAAATGTTGGTAGTTATTGAGATGGTTCCGCCAACCAATGTCTCATTCCCAATTATTAAATAACCCCTCAATTAATTTATTAAGTTCGTGTTGAGATATCCAAATACTCCAAGTTCCAGAGGCACAAATTGTCCAGAATCGGGACACGACTAATCGATTAGATCTTCACTCTGCAGAGGTTTATGACTTTACCCGCAAGAACTGCTCCTCCTTTAAGTCTTCGTGACCGCCTGGTGTTTGAAGACGGACGAACGTAAACAGGTCTTCCAAGAGTTCCTCCGCCACCGCCGTGCCCATCCAATCCTACCATTCTTCTACATCTCGTAGCACCGTCCGCCAGAGTCACGCCTAGGGTCGACTCAAGCCGAGCCCATAATGGCTTGCGGCTGCACAAGTAAGCTTCCGGTCAATGGGGTATCCATCCGCCTCTTCGTGGCTGGGTGAAGCTTTCCGCAAGATGTCATGGCGCTTCTCCATGCATCCCACCATCCGCTGGTTTCTCCAGGTGCCCACAACCGCCCCTCCACCCAAAGAGTGAATTTTGAAGTCCATCTTGAGCTTGAAGTCATGGGGTTGTCATCATCTTGACTCTCGATCTCCCTTATGAATCACTCAACCAACCCCGCCTCACGAGCATAGCAAAATAAACTACATCGTCCCGCAATGGTAACAAGGGGAATTGGGTTCATCCTACCTCATGATACTACTCAAGAACATAACTTAAAATTCTCCTACTGCATGCATGGTGGGGAGGTATAATTCTAATGCAATAAAATCATAGGTATTGTAAAAAACATGATCAAATGACTTGCCCGGCCGACGGTCTTCAAAGCTAGGGACTCAGAATAGCAGGCTTCAGACCGAAATTCTATCGAATCAAACAATAGCACAAATAAGTATGGCACAATATAACATAACAGCAAGTTGGAAGTAAAACACCCAAGCACTAAACCAAAATCCAAAGAAAACTCGGAGAAAGCAAATCAAGGTTTTCACCACATCAAGCAACCACTAAGAAATAGTTTTACACAACTAAAACTTTTCTTAACAGAACCTAAGCATGTGTTTTGCTAACTAACAGAAGGGAAAACATCATACAAACTAGGAGCAAAAAGAATCACATCAAAAGCTATTATAGAACTCCTATTATGCCTATAACAATCCTAGCAAGGAAAAATAAAATAAAAATTTTATTCTACTGTAAATAAAAGTTCACCCTCTGTAGCTACAGAAATTAATCTAAATTAACTATAACATAGTAAAAATAAAATAATTTACTAACTAGAACAATAGGAAAACAGTAGCTAGTTAAATAAACAAGAAACACATGATTTCGACTAAAACTAATTTTTTATTAAATCTAAAATACCCAAATAAGTTCCTACCGCTAGGCATGAACTAAACTAAGTCAGTAGCAAAAAGAATCACTAAAAAAATCCTAACTCAATTTATGGCAGGAAAACTAATCTTCAAAACTAAAATAAAACTATTTCTAATAATTTAAACATGGCTAAAAATATTTTCTACAGAAACTACAACAAATTTTCAAACTAACAAAAAAGAATCAACTAAAAATATTAAACCAGCTAAAAGAAATAGCAAAAACAAAAACAGAACTATCTCGCTAAAAAACAGAAACTGAAAATATAACTAAAAAGAAAAACTAGCGCTTAACGGGCCTATCTAACGCCAGCGATATATAACTAATGCATGCCCGAGGCTAACAGAAAATAAACCGACCGTTCGATCTAATGTAAATAAACCGCAACTGAACCGGAGTAAAACCGAACTAATCTAAGATAAACCTAACCTTTCGCTATATCTAATATGTGCCCTAGGTTTCAGATCGGACGGTGGTGGGCGGCTCCGGCGACATACCGCGGTGGCGACGACGACGACGGACGACGGCGGCTCGGGCGTGGACGGCGCGGTGGCTCCGGTGGTCGGGGAAGACGGCCGAGACGTCGGGAGATGCGGCGGAACTTGGGGAGGTCGGGGTGGAGCCGCTGAAGCTCGGGATGACGGAGACGATCGGGCGAGCTCGGTGAGCTCCTGCCCGCGGGCGGCGACGAGCTCGGGCGACGGCGCTGGGGCTCTGGGAAAAGAAAGGATGTCGAAGGTGCGGGGTGAAGGGGCGGTTCAGTGGAGTATCTTGAGGTCGAGGGTGGCTCACCGGTGGCGTAAACAATGGCGCGAACCGAGGCGGCGGCAATGAGATGCGTCAAGCGAGGGTGCGAGCTGCAGGGTTTTGGGCTAGGGTTTTAGGGGATCGGGAGGAAGGGCGAGGTATTTATAGGGCATCAACTTGGGGTAGAAGCGACTCGATCGTGATCCTGGAATTTTGACGCGGGCGCGGCGCCGAATGCGCTCTGGCGCGGCATAGCGTGGGCGAGGGGAAAGAGAAGGGGTGGGGCCGGCGCGTCGGTGAGAGAGGGAGGGAGGAGAGCGAGCGGGCGACCGAGGCGGAAAGGGTTCGGGTGTGGCGCTAGGGGCAGGCCGGCTCGAAGGCCAGTGGCTGCGCCTGCCCACTGGTGGGCTGCAATGCACCTGGCCGGGCGGGTTATTCTGGCCGGGCGCTGGGGTTTTTTTTTTTTTTGAATTAGAGAGAAGAGAGAATATATAAGAATATATATTATTTTATATAGGACATATATATATCAAAATTTTAGGGAATTTATCCTACAACGCGACATTTTTCCAGAGAAAAACTAAAACAAAAAAAACACTTCCTAGAAATCCCAAATAAAATCAAATTTGAATTCAAACTTTTGGCAAAACTTTTCTTCCGACATTTTGGAGTGTCATGTTTACTCCTCTCATACTTTTCTCAAGTATTTGTCGCATTGTTTTGAAAGAAATTCAACTGCCAATTTGAATTCAAATTCCAACAAACTCAAAAGCCTCTGAAATAATTCAAGTGTCACTCAATTCAAACAATATGCATAGATGCTTAGCTATGATTGTAAAACATTCCAAATGGGAAATTTGGGATGTTACAAACCTACCTACCTTAAGATGAATCTCGCCCTCAAGATTCGGGTTGGCTAGCAAATAGGTGCGGTGGTCTCGGCGGAGGTCTTCTTCTCGCCCCCTGTGGCTTCCTCCTCGAATGATGACTCCACAAAGACCTTGCAAAACTTGATGATCTTGTTGTGGGTGACTCGTCATAGCCTCGAGAATTCGGACGGTTTCTCCTCATAAGTCGATCACCGTCGAGCTGTATGGCCTCTAGGGGCACCGTGTCTCTCAACGGAATATCGCCATCTTGGCATGGCATTTCTTCACCGAGAAACATGGAAGACATCATGAACTCCGACAATCCTTCCGCAATTCCAACTTGTAAGCAACTTCTCCACGACGCTCGAGGATTTTGTAGGGCCAATGAACCTGGTGCCAACTTTCCTTTAACACCGAACCTCTTGATTCCACGGTGGGGACACACGAAGATATGCCCGGTCTCCCGCTTCAGATGTTACTTCCTTGCGCCATCGTCGGCATAACTCTTCTCGCCTCGATCGAGCTACCTTGAGTATATCTCGAATCAGCTTGACTTTCTTTGAATCTCGATAAGATCGGGACCAAAAGTTTTGATCTCCAACACCATCCCACAAAGAATGGTGTTCTACACCTCCTTCCGTATAGGGCTTCGAAGGGGCCATCTTCGATCGGATCGATAATCGTTATTGTACGAGAATTATGCGTATGGCAAATTATCATCCCAGCTAGACCCATAGTCTAGCGCACAAGCTCTCAACATGTCCTCCGTAATCTGGTTGACTCTCTCGGTCCGTCCATCTGTCTCATGGATGAAAAGTCATCATCAATTCCAGCCTCATACCCAAAGTTTCATGCAACCGATTCCAAAACTTTGAGGTAAATTGTGTTCCTCTATCCGACACGATACTCCTCGAACTCCATGCGCATATACGATCCTGGTCATGATATCTTGGCTAACTTAGCGCTAGTATAGGTAGTCTTCACGGAATGAAATGAGCTACCTTGGTCAATCGATCAACCACTACCCGGATGGAATCATAACCGAACGGGTCCCGGTAATCCTGTGATAAAATCCATTCCAAGTTTTTCCCATTTCCACTGAATCGGCAAAGTTTGAAGTAACCCTGCTGGCTTCGATGTTCCGCCTTTACTCGCTGGCAAACATCGATATTGCTACGCATCAAGAATATCCTTCTTCATACCGCCCACCGTAAACTTTCCTTCAAATCCAGATACATCTTGGTGTTACCGGGGTGAATCGAGTACGGTGAATCATGATCCTCCTGAAGAATTAGCTTCCTGAGTTCGGGATCATTGGGTACATAAATACGATCCACGAACCATATAGCTCCGTATTCATCCTTACGGAACCCTTTAGCTTTTCCTTCATTCATCCTTTTCTTTATCTCATCAATTTCTTTGTCCGACTTCTGGGCTTCACGGAAATTCTTTTGGCCAAAGTGGACTGAACTTCCAGAGCTGCAACATATCCTCTCGGAACTATCTCCAGTTGGAGATCTCTGAGGTCATCGACTAACTCCTGGGGTAATCCTCCCGCTATAAGAGTATTCACATAACTCTTACGGCTCAAAGCATCTGCTACAACATTAGCCTTTCCCGGTGGTAATGCAATCTCATGTCATAGTCCTTGATTAACTCTAGCCATCTCCTCTCGCTCGAGGTTCAACTCTTCGCATGAAAATATACTTCAAGCTCTTATGATCTGTGTAAACATCACAACTGTTTCCAATAAGGAAATGCCTCTGTGTCTTGAGTGCATGCACTACGGCCGCTAACTCCAAATCATGTGTGGCATAATTCATCTCGTGTGGTCGAGCTGTCCGGAGGTATAAGCTACAACTTTTCCTTCCTGCATGAGTACTCCTCCGAGTCCTCGCGAGAAGCGCCACAATATACCGTAATCCTTGTGTATGTCCGCAAAATCAAGATCGGGCTGAACCAAACGCTTTCTTCAATTCCTCGAAACCGGCTGCACAATCCTCGGTCCAAATGTACTTGGCGCCCTTCTTCAACAGCTCACCATGGGCTTGGCAATCTTCGAGAAATTCTCAATAAACCTCCGATAATATCCTCGCGAGTCCGAGAAAATCATGGATCTCCTTGATCGAGGTGGTTGATCGCCAATCGGTGATCGATACAACCTTGGTGGGGTCAACTGCTATTCCTTCTCCTGAAATAACATGTCCGAGGAATCCGACTTCCTTCAGCCAAAATTCACATTTATTGAACTTGGCATACAATCGATGTTCTCGGAGTTTCTCCGTAACTAGACGCAAATGTTCCTTATGCTCTTCCTCACTCTTGGAGAAAATCAGATATCATCGATGAACACCACGACAAACTTGTCCAGATATTCCATAAATACCTTGTTCATCAAATTCATGAAGTATGCAGGGCATTAGTCAATCCGAATGACATGACGATATACTCATATAAACCATACCGTGGTAAATGCTGTTTTGGGTATATCCTTTTCACGGATCTTCAACTGATGATACCCTGATCGAAGATCGATCTTGGAGAATACCTTGGCTCCAACTAGCTGATCAAATAGATTATTAATCATCGGCAGAGGGCACTTGTTCTTGATGGTCACATCGTTCAACGAACGATAGTCCACAACCATTCTTAGGGTTCCATCCTTCTTCTCTACCAAAAGAACTGGGCTCCCAAGGTGACGAAGCTTGGCGAATATATCCCTTCTCCAATAGCTCATTAATTTGCTTCTTGATCTCTTCCAAATCGCTCGGGGCATCCGATAGGGTCTCTTGGATATTGGGGCTGTGACGGCAATAACTCAATCATAAATTCAATGTCTCTCGTCCGGTGGCATTCTCGTAATTCCTCCGAAACACATCGCAAAATCTTGCACTCATCGCACTTCCTCCCGAACAACTCCCGTGAGGGAATTCACCGATTCTTCATCGGATACGCCCGATACATACTTGATCCTCTTCGCCCGGAGTGGTGAGCGTAATCATCTTGCGGGCACAGCCTATGTTTCCTTCAAACTTCACAACCAATCCATGCCTAGGATTACATCCAAGGTCCGGGTTTCCAATACTATGAGGTCTCAAGGAAATTTATGGTTTCCGATGTTGAGGGTTGCATGACAGCCTAAGCTCGCCATCATTTCTCCTCCTCGCGAACCGACGTGAAGAGGGCTTCTAAGGGATCTAGTGGGCAACCCGCATTTTTCCACAACTACCCTTGATATAAATGAATGAGTTGCACCGTAATCAAAGAGTACCAATACCGACGTGAATTTAATAAAACTTACCAACCACGAAGTGTCCGGCTGATCATAGACGCCCTCCACGCCAATGTGGTTCACCCGAGCACGAGGAAAAGGGTTGGGCTTCTTTGCCGAGCTTCCATTGCCGTTTCCATTCCTCTGCTTGGCCTCCGGGCAGTCGGTGGCATAGTGCCCTGTTTTCTGGCACTTGAAACAGGTGATGTGACTCAGATCCTTCTGAGCCGAAGCGGGATGGTGCTGGTTGCTGTTGCCTCCATTGCCTGACTTGGAGTTGTTGTCGTGGTTGCGATTGTTCCCATTCCCTCCATGGTTATGTCCTCCATGATTATGTCCTCCATGGGTGTGATGGGTATGTCCTCCCGAGTATGGGGCATAGCGGGGCTTTTGCTGAGCTCCAGAGTTGTACTTCCCCTGGCCATACTTCCGCTTGCGGCTATCAATATGCTGTTGCTTGCCTTCAAGTATGGTGGCCTTGTCTACCAGCTCCTGGTAGTTGTTGAAGGTAGCCACCATTAGCTGCATTCCCAGCTCGCCATTGAGTCCTCGAGAAACTTTTCCTGCTTTGCATCTGTGGCCACATCATCCGGCATAGCGAGCTAACTTGTTGAACTCATCCACGCATCGCCCCACAAGACGGTTCTCCGGGCGTAAGTTGCGGAACTCATGCTTCTTCGCACTCATGACTCCAAATGAGACATGAGCGGTGCGGAAAGCTCGCCGAACTGATCCCACGTGATGGTGGCGATGGGATAAGTGGCGTGTAGTTCTCCCACCAAGAGGCTGCAGGTCCATCAAGCCGATGTGCGACAAAGCGCACCTTCTCTGTGATCTGTGCATCCAGAAGGGCTAACTCCTTCCGACCTTGCCGAGCCAATCATCGGCCACAATCGCTCAAGGTCGCTAGAGAACACCGCGGATTCAGCCTTAGGAAGCGGGTCAAGTTGTCAACAGGGGTGGTGGCGGTGGATTGTTGTTGTTGTTGTTGTTGTTCGTTCGATGAGCATCCGTGATAAGGGCATTCTCGCTGCTGGACCAGCTGGGTGAGCTCCGCGAAAGTTGAAACCGGGGTCACGTCTCGGAGGCATCTGGTGTTTTGAAGTGGATGAGAAAATTAGAACAGAAAAAGGGTCTAATGAGAAAATATCACTACCCATATGAATGCACAATCATAATCACACCAATCATTTATTCAATCATCTCAAACATGGTTCAACCTCGGATTACAAATTCTCACGACTAATCAAAAATAAAGGCCTAACTGATTGACGGAAAAATAGAATAACATGGCGGTCGACTAAATGTCTTCATCAATTATCCTTGCGTCCTCTGGTGCGGCGTCCTCCGGTGCGGCGTCCTCTCGTGCGGCGCCTCCTCTTGCGGCTTTCTTCGGTGGAGCTCTATTCATAATCCTGGTCATTGCTCACGAGGGGTCCGTCATCTCCACTCGGAAAAAGGTCTTCTCCCAGGTCCATCTTCTCGTCTAATGCGGCAACATCAATCTTCAGCCTGTCGACTCTCTCCATGAAATCCTTGATTTCTTCTTCATGGTCAAGGAAGTCCGCGCGTGCTTTCTCCTCCACTTCCAGTTCACAGAACAACAGCCTCGTGTGTACCTTCGAGTTTTGGCGAGTCTGGATGTCCTGTTTCCTGAGGAGACTCTCCAAGTCTTGGACATATGAGAGAATGGAGTCGTCCTCTATGGTGCGGATGATATCTCCATTCCTAGCTGTGCGAGAAATCATGGTGAGGTCTGATGGATCGAGCTCGGCCCTGTACTCTTCTCGGCGATGTCCAAGTGCACGATAAATCGCCATGTCTCTTCCGAGGATCCAAGTGAAATCGGTAAAATCAAAGTCAATGGGCATTGAATGTCCTCCAAGGTCCTCCCCGAATGTGCACCTTAATCTCAGAGCGGTATCCGCTTAAGTGCATTGGTAGTCTTCCGGTGATTGAGGGCAGAGCAATCTTCAGCTTCTTCACGATCTGAACCAGCTTCTTGCCGAGAGGCATCGCCTCATCCGGCCGCAAAACTCGTAGCAGAACCGGGTGAACTCGACGCCATCTAGAATGTTGAAAATTGAGAGAAGTCGAAATGAACAGGGAGAATTACGGAATGATAAGGACATAAAATAAATAGTCTCTTCCTATGGCTTTCCGATCCTAGGGGTTACGCCCCACGGTCAACAGTGTGCTCGATACCATCTCTCAGAGCGACCCGACCAAAACGGTCAAGTCTCTCGTAGCTGTACCATCCCAAGATCATGCCGCACACACAAAGACATTGATGCAAAGATTCAAAGTTCAATCACACCTGAATTTATTACACGATTCTCATATCGAGTCTTTATTACAAGATAATAAATTCGCCAAGGCCAACTCATGAGAAACAAACTAAATAAAGCTGCGAAGCGAGATTTAATAGCGAGTCCATCCGACTCCATAGGGCAATCGCCAAGCGTGATC
This sequence comes from Aegilops longissima, assembly GCA_021605205.1. NCBI lineage: Eukaryota > Viridiplantae > Streptophyta > Magnoliopsida > Poales > Poaceae > Aegilops > Aegilops longissima. The sequence continues at coordinate 311,241,914 of CM038678.1, forward strand.
GTAGCCTCACTCCCGGTCGGAAACTCCTCTACAACATAAGACGTTGCAGCCGTGTAGGTCAGCATTTTGAATATGCCGCAAGTCAAAGAGAGAACAACAATAAAAATTACTAACACTATATGCAATTTGGTGTGGGGCTTAAGTTTCATTGTTTTGCTAAAAGCCACTTTTTCCCTACAACAAGGACTTGTTTGCAAATACTACAAAATGTTGGTAGTTATTGAGATGGTTCCGCCAACCAATGTCTCATTCCCAATTATTAAATAACCCCTCAATTAATTTATTAAGTTCGTGTTGAGATATCCAAATACTCCAAGTTCCAGAGGCTCAAATTGTCCGTGAATCGGGACACGGCTAATCGATTAGATCTTCACTCTGCAGAGGTTTGCGACTTTACCCGCAAGAACTGCTCCTCCTTTAAGTCTTCGTGACCGCCTGGTGTTTGAAGACGGACGAACGAAACAGGTCTTCCAAGAGTTCCTCTCGCCATCGCCGTGCCCATCCAATCCTACCATTCTTCTACATCTCGTAGCACCGTCTGCCAGAGTCACGCCTAGGGTCGACCAAGCCAGAGCCCATAATGGCTTGCGGCTGCACAGTAAGCTTCCGTCAATGGGGTATCCATCTGTCTCTTCGTGGCTGGGTGAAGCTTTCCGCAAGATGTCGTGGCGCTTCTCCATGCATCCCGCCATCCGCTAGTTTCTCCAGGTGCCCACAACCGCCCTCCACCCAAGAGTGAATTTTGAAGTCCATCTTGAGCTTGAAGTCATGGGGTTGTCATCATCTTGACTCTCGATCTCCCTTATGAATCACTCAACCAACCCCGCTTCACGAGCATAGCAAAATAAACTACATCGTCCCGCAATGGTAACAAGGGGAATTGGGTTCATCCTACCTCATGATACTACTCAAGAACATAACTTAAAATTCTCCTACTGCATGCATGGTGGGGAGGTATAATTCTAATGCAATAAAATCATAGGTATTATAAAAAACATGATCAAATGACTTGCCCGGCCGACGGTCTTCAAAGCTAGGACTCAGAATAGCAGAAGCCAGACTCGAAATTCTATCGAATCAAACAATAGCACAAATAAGTATGGCACAATATAACATAACAGCAAGTTGGAAGTAAAACACCCAAGCACTAAACCAAAATCCAAAGAAAACTCGGAGAAAGCAAATCAAGGTTTTCACCACATCAAGCAACCACTAAGAAATAGTTTTACACAACTAAAACTTTTCTTAACAGAACCTAAGCATGGGTTTTGCTAACTAATGAAGGAAAACATCATACAAACTAGGAGCAAAAAGAATCACATCAAAAGCTATTATAGAACTCCTATTATGCCTATAACAATCCTAGCAAGGAAAAATAAAATAAAAATTTTATTCTATCAGTAAATAAAAGTTCATCCTCTCAGTAGCTACAGAAATTAATCTAAATTAACTATAACATAGTAAAAATAAAATAATTTACTAACTAGAACAATAGGAAAACAGAGCTAGTTAAATAAACAAGAAACACATGATTTCGACTAAAACTATTTTTTATTAAATCTAAAATACCCAAACAAGTTCCTACTGCTAGGCATGAACTAAACTAAGTCAGTAGCAAAAAGAATCACTAAAAAAATCCTAACTCAATTTATGGCAGGAAAACTAATCTGTCTAAAACTAAAATAAAACTATTTCTAATAATTTAAACATGGCTAAAAATATTTTCTACAGAAACTACAACAAATTTTCAAACTAACAAAAAAAGAATCAACTAAAAATATTAAACCAGCTAAAAGAAATAGCAAAAACAAAAACAGAACTATCTGCTAAAAAACAGAAACTGAAAATATAACTAAAAAGAAAAACTAGCGCTAACGGGCCTATCTAACGCTCAGGCAATATATAACTAATGCATGCCCGAGGCTAACAGAAAATAAACCGACCGGTTCGATCTAATGTAAATAAACCGCAACTGAACCGGAGTAAAACCGAACTAATCTAAGATAAACCTAACCTTTCGCTAGATCTAATCTGTGCCCTAGGTTTCAGATCAGACGGTGGTGGGCGGCTCCGGCGACATACCGCGGTGGCGACGACGGCGATGGACGACGGCGGCTCGGGCGTGGACGGCGCGGTGGCTCCGGTGGTCGGGGAAGATGGCGGAGACGTCGGGGAGATGCGGCGGAACTTGGGGAGGTCGGGGGTGGTGTCGTTGAAGCTCGAGGATGACGGAGACGATCGGGGCGAGCTCGGGTGAGCTCCTGCTCCGGCGGGCGGCGAACGAGCTCGGGGCGACGACGTCAGGGGATCCTGGGCAAAGAATTGATGTCAGGGAGGTGCGGGATGAAGTGGCGGTTCGGGTGGAGTATCTTGGAGGTCGAGAGGTGGCTCACCGGTGGCAGAAACGGCGGCGAACCGAGGCGGCGGCGGCGAGATCCGTTCGGCGAGGGTGCGAGCTGCGGTGGGTTTTGGGCTAGGGTTTTAGTGGGATCGGGGGAGGAAGGGCGTAGGTATTTATAGGGCATCAACTTGGGGCAGGGGCGACTCGGGATCGTGATCCCGTGGAATTCGGACGCGGCGGCGGCGTCGAACGCGCTCTGGCGCGGCATAGCGTGGGCGAGGGGAAAGCGAAGGGGTGGGGCCGGCGCGTCGGTGAGAGAGGGAGGGAGGAGAGCGAGCGGGCGACCGAGGCGGAGAGGGTTCGGTGCGGCGCTAGGGGCAGGCCGCTCGGGCGCCGGTGGCTGCGCCATGCTGGCCGGGTCGGGTTATTCTGGCCGGGCGCCGGGGTTTTTTTTTCCTTTTTTAATTAGAGAGAAGAGAGAATATATAAAAATATATATTATTTTTATATAGGACATAAATATATATCAAAATTCTCAGGGGAATTTATCCTACAACGCGGACATTTTTCCAGGAGAAAAAACTAAAACTAAAAAAACACTTCCTAGAAATCCCAAATAAAATCAAATTTGAATTCAAACTTTTTGGCAAAACTTTTCTTCTGACATTTTTGGAGTGTCATGTTTACTCCTCTCATACTTTTTCTCAAGTATTGGTCAGGCATTGTTTTGAAATAAATTCAACTACCAATTTGAATTCAAATTCCAACAAACTCAAAAGCCTCTGAAATAATTCAAGTGTCACTCAATTCAAACAATATGCATAGATGCTTAGCTATGATTGTAAAACATTCCAAATGGGAAATTTGGGATGTTACATTATTGGCTCCAATATTTCTTATATATTCCATAAGAATTCTCCGTAAAGTTTAAGCTCATTTGGAGTTGTGCAGAATAGGTTGCCTTACGTAGCTTTTTCAGGTCGAGAATTCCAGCTGTTGGCATTCTCCCTCTTTGTGTGTACCTTGCATATTATGAGAGAAAAGGCATTATAAATACCCAAAAAGCATTATTATGAATAAAAATATATAATTAATAGTAGGTAAACATGATGCAAGATGGACGTATCAACTCCCCCAAGCTTAGACCTCGCTTGTCCTCAAGCGAAAACCGAAATCGAAAACATATCCACATGCTTAGAGAGAGAGAGGTGTCAATAAAAACAAAATACAGACATAGAAGCATCATGTAAGTTATTATAACATCAACAAACTTTAACATAAAACTTTTATCATAGACTTCTCATGAATAAGTGAGAAATTCATCATAACATCGAAGTATAAAGCATAAACTCTATTGAAAACCAACAAACTATGTTCTCAGTCAACTTTGCAACTACAATTCATCATCTTTTCAGGAAGGGTCACGTATCAGAGCCTTTAGGTAGGTCCACATACTCAATCATCATATAGTCTTCTATGATTGCTAACACTCACCGCATACACATGAGCAAAACGTTTCAACCGGACACATACAAATATAGGGGCTTATAGTTCGCCTCCCAACGTATTCATCTCAAGGGTGATGTCAATAATAATAACTCATGCCAACCATATCCAACTGGATATATGTGCCTAGATGTATCCTCACCACATGGTGCTTGGCAAAAGAGAAAATAAAAGGAATAGAGAGAAAAACTTTGACTCTTGCACAATATTAAATACATAAAAGTAAAAGATACACTGCTGCAGGATGCTGCTAACGCAACACTATGATCAGAGACCCTTTGACGAAACTGTGTGTGATGCATTAATCGCAAGTGGTGATGTAAAATAACTGTAAAAAGATCCAAAACATTTGCCATGGCGGAGAAATCAAACACAGTTCTGATTTTAGTTGTGTGTGCGATGTAGAGCATACGGTTCAGTTCCATTAACTGTTTGTGATGAGGAAGAAGAACATAAACGGGCAGCCAGATGAAGGCGTGTGCGATAAACGACATACAGTTCACTCAGATGAACTGTTTGATGAGGCGAAACATCCGAAACGGGCAGCCAGATGAAGTTGTGTGTGATATACGACATACAGTTCACACAGATGAACTATTTGTGATTAGGAAACACAAAAGAAATGGTCAACCAGATCAAGGTGTGTGCGATATGCGGCATATGGTTCATTGCGATAAACTGTTTATGTTGAGCCAAGAGAATAGAAACGTTTCACATAAACAAGATGTGTGTAATACGCGACAAACATCCAATTACATAGGTGGCTAGTACACACATGACATTTCCACACACCAAAGTAAACTATTACATGCATAATTAACTAGGATAAACGATCATATAATCACTATCTACTTCTTTTGCCACTCGATGTTCCTTCTATGCTAAGTTTCCATTAATTGATAGTGTTTCAGGAACACGCCACTGTTTCTCGCCATTTCCTCACCTGTTTCCCGCCACCCAGCAATATTGTGCATAAACCTACGTGGCGCGCGACGCACGGAGGCAACAGGCACAGCCTATAGCACATCCACCTTTTCCAAGCATGCCAACCCACCAAAGCGCCGCCTCTGCCATCAACTTCGTCGACGAGGAAAAAGAGAAGGCGCCACGACCGGTCAAGGCCGAGGCGCTCCCCAGCAACGCGAGGGATGACACCGTGATGCGCATCATCGCCAAGGTTGAACAGACCCTTGGCGCATGGCGCTTCAGCGTCACGGATCAAGATAGGCATGTTAGTGCCGAGAGGCTGCAGCTCGCCGCACGACATGATCGATGGCGCGCCGCAGAGCAAGCTAGGCGCGTCCACGCCGATAGGCTGCGACTCGCCGTACGGCGAGACCGTTGGAGCGTTGCAGAGCGAGAGCCACGGCGTGCCGCACAGGAAGAGCGGACCCATCGGTGCTTGCCTGCTGTCGGCAGGGTGTCGCAGCTGGGTACACGTCCCGTCAGTACCCCCATTCCTCACCAGGAGTTGGCAGAGGCCCTCTGCGCCATACTTGCACCAGAGGACGGCCGCACCATACTTGCACCGGACGCCCACCACGCCATTCGCATGGGTCGTGTCGTTCGCCTTGTCCGCGGCCCGTTCGATGCCAACGCGCTGGTCGGTAGGCTCGACCGCCTCCTTGGCCCAGGTGTCCACCAGGGCACAATAGAGGAACATAGCCATCGCATCCTCGAGCTGGTGATCTCCAATAAAATAGCCAACTTGGAGCTCGAGATCGCGCTCCAGATGTACCACGAGCGTGTCGACTGCTTGGACGAACGCCTGCACGAGTTCAGGCAGAGCCAAGAGCTACCGCAGGCAAGGGCTGCTGGTTATGGTCTCATGGACACGTTTTATTTTGTTGAGTCATTTCGACGTGGATAGCTATGTCTTCACAACAATCATATATTGCTCTGTTTCAATGTGTGTACTCTGTTTTCCGTTCTTATATGTTCTGTTTCAATGTGTGTATATACGATTTCTATTCTGTATATGTGGATGATAACAGCTAGATACAAATTAGGATACAAAAACAGATAGAAAATGGAATTCATAATATATATATATATATATATATATATATATATATATATATATATATAAGTTTGTTCATTAGTTCATCACAGAATATATAAAATATCATCACATATACGTGATGATACTTAACTACTAGGTACAATGCATAAAATTGAAAATGAACAATACTAAAACTAATAATCCTGTGGGGGCAGATTCGCAACCCTCCCAAAGAGCTCTCGGTGCTCGGCGTTTTTCCAGCGTGGAGGCAGATTCGCCTCCTTCGCTGCAGCTTGACGAATGATCTGCCTCTCCGGGCGGACGAGCGAACGATCTTGCCATTTTGTTACGCCACCGAGCTCCTCGCCGGTGGCATCGCTGGAGCTTATCGCCCACCTCCATGCAGCGATGAGGCGCCTAGTGCCTTTGACCTTCCTCGCTGCACCCGCTCAGACACCTCATCTGCACGACGACGCGCCCGCCCCCAAAGCTTCACCGCCTCCTTTTTCCAGGCGGCATCACAGGCTTCATAGGCCGCTTGGTACTCCTCCTCCGCCATCTCCTTCTTGAACGCCACTTGCCCGGCTTTCTCAGCCGGCGGCAGCGACTTTCATAGACAAAGATCGTATTGGCCCCAAAACCAATCCAAAGTTGGGGGGTCTGGCGCAACCTTGCCCGGCGGCGCGTAGGGGTCCTCCTCATCACTGCTCTTCGACTGAGCATCCTTGGGGGGCAGCGACTCCACGTCGGCACGTGGGCAGACCGGCGGCGCCATGGCAGAGATTTGAGAGAGAGAGGGGGGGGGGGGAGCGAGGGGAGGATGTAGATGAGAATGCAGGCGGGACGACGTGAGCAAGGTAGTATTTATTGGTGGTCGGAATCTAGATCGACGGGAACAGTACACACGCCGGTCGTCGGAATTTACGAGTACTGTAGTCTAAATTACACACAATTCCTGCAGCAAAATGCGTGTGTGAACTTAATAGCTGACGGTTTCCAATACAGAACCGTGTCTGATTAATGACCCCCGCCACTCACCTACCAAACCTCGAGGCGCGAAATAGAGTGCCAATCGTGTGGGGGCCGGTTGTCTTGCCAGATCTTTACATTTTCTTTTTTGAACACCAGATATTTACGTCGTCTGATTATTTTTTAACTCGCACACAAGTACACAAAAATATGATATTTAAAATCGTTATGGTTAGTCGTTGCATGTAGATGTATTTCAAATTTGAATTACAGTCATTAAATGGCTAGAAAATCACTTAAATGTCTTTAAAAGGTCAAATGACCCCTAGAATTTTCCAAAATTTCACATGACAGTTGTATTAGTGCACGTTAAATGTAGAAAAACATTTGAAGGCCGTAAGAGGAAGCTATCTCCCGTTCGTCATCAAACATGCATTATTCCCTCTAGGAACCACGAGCCTTCTAGTGAGTTGCTCCGGTTTGTGAGGGGTGTGTGTCCAAACTTTCGTCAAACAGGCCAATTTTTTACCAGATCATCTTGGTGGCATGACATTACATCAAGCAAGGTTTCATGTTTTTCTGATCATTTTTAATTTTTTGGAATTAAAATGCCATGGCACTCCATGCATGTGTGTCCATGCCGTGAGATCAATATGTTTGAAAGTTCCTTCTAATTTACTGCACATGGAATTAACTCACACACAAGTAGACAAATATGATTTTTCAAACCATTATGGTTAGCTGTTGCATGTAGATGTAGTTCAAATTTGAATCACGGTCATTAAATGGCTAGAAAATCACTTAAATGTCTTTAAACGGTCAAATGACCCCTGAAATTTTCCAAATTTTCACATGACAGTTGTATTAGTGCATGTTAAATGTAGAAAAAATTGAAGGCCATAAGAGGAAGCTATCTGCCGTACGTCATCAAATATGCATTGTTCCCTCTCGGAACCACGAGCCTTCTAGTGAGTTTCTCCGATTTGTGAGGGGTGTGTGTCCAAACTTTCGTCAAACAGGCCAGATTTTTTTACCACATCATCTTGGTGGCATGACATTACATCAAGCAAGGTTTCATGTTTCTCTGATCAATTTTTATTTTTTTGGAATTAAAATGCCATGGCACTCCATGCATGTGTCCATGCCGCAAGACCAATATGTTTGAAAATTCCTTCTAATTTACTGCACATGGAATTAACTCGCACACAAGTACACAAATATGACTTTTCAAACCATTATGGTTAGCTGTTGCATGTACATGTAGTTCAAATTTGAATTGCGGTCATTAAATGGCTAGAAAGTCACTAAAATGTCTTTAAAGGTCAAATGACACCTGAAATTTTCCAAATTTTCACATGACAGTTGTATTAGTGCATGTTAACTGCAGAAAAATTTGAAGGCCGTAAGGGGAAGCTATCTCCTGTTCGTCATCAAACATGCATTGTTCCCTCTCGGAACCACGAGCCTTCTAGTCAGTTTCTTCAGTTTGTGAGGGGTGTGTGTCCAAAATTTTGTCAAACATGCCAAATTTTTTACCACATTATCTTGGTGGCATGACATTACATCAAGCAAGGTTTCATGTGTTTCTGATTTTTTTTATTTTTTTGGAATTTTAATGCCATGGCACTTCATGCTTAATTGTGTCATAGCCGTTAGACCAATATGTTTGAAAATTCCTTCCAATTTACTGCACATGGAATTAAATCGCACACAAGTACACAAAATATGACTTTTCATACCGTTATGATTAGCTTTTGCATGTACATGTAGTTCAAATTTGAATTAAGGTCATTAAATGGCTAGAGAATCACTTAAATGTCTTAAAAGGTCAAATAACCCCAAATTTTTTCCAAAATTTGACATGACAGTTGTATTAGTACTACAATTTTTCTCATACATTAAAAACACCATCGGTTTCCACTTTACTCCAAATTCGTCTTTCACAGCTAATAAAAAATATGAAGAACATCACACACAGTTTTTTGTAAGAACCATTTGCCATGAAAATTTCTGGGTCTATTTAAGTCTTCCTCCTTTAGCTTCGCCGGCTTGTCTCCTCCAGTGCTGGCAACCCCCGAATCCACAAATCCCGATCCCCATTCCCGCACCCCCTTCTTGCAAAGATGATGCCGTGGAAACGCTTCGTGAAGGCCCATACGATGGTCGCGTCCTCCCCGAGCGCCGCCGCCTGCACCGAGAGCACGACCGCCTACGCCAAGAGTGCCGCCGCATCCGCCGAGAGGGCATCTGCGGCAGTTGACAGGGCAGCTGCAGCAGCTGAGACGGCTGCAGCTGCTGCTGCAACGACGGCTGCAAACACCGAGAGCGCTCGAGCCGCTGTCCGTGCCACCGATGTTGCCCTGGCCCGAGTCGAGGCCATCCACGCCAAGATCGAGGATGCACACGCCAAGATATTCCAGGCCACCTCGGAATCCAGCATGTAACCCATGTCCGAAAAGGCGGTGGTGGCCATAGAGCACCTGCTTCCTCATGAGACCGCCGAGCGGCAGCTGGAGATGCAGGAGGCGACGGAGATCGAGGAGCGTCGGGAGGAGGAGTTGCGTGTGGCCGGGGTCAAGGTAGAGAAGAGTATATCCGTCGAGGAACTGGCGGTGGAGTACCAACACGAGCTCTGGCGTAGCCACTACTACGAGTACTACAACCTTGAGGGCGGCGCCGAGGACAAGGACGAGGACGAGGTCAACTTCAGTAGGGGGGGCGCGGAGTCCACCAACGGTGGCATGTGCTAGGACAAGTCATCGACATCTCATCTCACACCGGCGATGCATAGGCTGGCGCGGTGGCGGCTTTCTTAAAAGTATGCGTACTTAGACTTTGTTTTTAATGCTGGTCTTTTGTTAGAGCAATGTTTAGGTCAACTGGCTCTGTTTAATTACTAAAATTGCTCGATTCAGTAAGTGTGGTCTGTGTGCTTTACACTCTTTTGCGTGCCCAAATTAGCAAGCCATGTTAAATTATGCAATGACATACCCGGGGAAATTTCCACCAAAATTTGAGTTATCAACCTCATCCCATGCGCGTAAAGCAGAAGAATCATCTGTGATGCACAAAATTGTTCAAAGTGAATGGTGTCCAGTGGCACCGTGTGCAAAGTTTCCATCCACATTTCGAATTTTTTGGCCTACCGCCAAAATATCTACCCCACCCCCTTTTCTCCCCGACCACAAGTCACATTTTCCTTGTTTCCTCCTTCGTTCCTTCCTTCCTAAGCTACAGTTGCTTCCTCGCTCTCGCCGTCTCGCGTCCTACCGCCGGGGTCACCATGGTCTTCTTCAATGACCTCTCCAGCGGTTCCTCCTCCTCCGACGACTCCTTCAGCACCCGGGTATGCCTCTCTTCTCTCTCTCGGGCTATCACTTGGAATGAAGGATTTTAACCCGAAGGTCGATTTAAGTCATTTCTTCCTCTTGTAGCTCCCTATGACCATCAGTTGCAATGAATGGAGCGGGGTGGCAGAACATCTGTCTACTCATTGTCACCATCAATCTCCATGCGTGAACTAGTTGCGTTTGAATCTGTGGACACTGGGAGGAAGTTTCGGGCATGTGCAGAGAAGGTTAGACCCTCTTTCGTTGCTACAAATCATTTGTTATATGTGATTCCGACACTGTCGCGATCCCAACCAATTCGTACCACACCTTCAACCAAACACATCCTAAGACAGTGTCACAGTTTGTACCTAGTATCTAGGAATGTGGCCATCTCATCAGCGGCGCCATTAGAAAATTATTTGGCACCGCTTCAGCAGTTTGTGGAGCCAACTTTTGTCCACACATCCAAGCAGCCAAGCAGTAAAATACTAAATCTTTATGGCACGAAGGAACTGGGCATCAGAGCAACTAGGTGCTCCGGAGTCCGGGTCCCTGATTTTTTTCCGCTGCAATGGCTTGCCAGTGCAGGGCACGGGTGCGAGATGTAGCAACAGTTGTCTTTAAACCGGTTTTGGCATACATAGTGGACAACCTTAGTGCTATTAGTTCTACGTTACTAAATTTGTGCATGTACACACCTGTTAGTATCAATTTGCTGTCATCCAAACACTGTCGCTATGTTGTTGTAGCAATATTTACCTTCCTCATAGAATGCTCAATTTGTTATTTATAGTACATGAGTAAGAACTTGTAGCGTTGTTGTAGTTAATTATAGCTTATGATGTTTCAGAATTTGGTTGTTGTCTCAGTAACAACTAATTCATTTGCACATTTATCTTTTTGAGAAGATATGTCATAATTAACCTGTTTCTTCAGTTTTCAAAATAAGTATTGGTGATTTTCTATGTTGCTGTAAACCCGTTTCCCCTACAATTGTTACTGATCTAGTTTTAAATATTATATGATGAACGGAAGTGTTCTTACTTGGAGTGGGTTGATCAAGAGTGGCCACAGCCTTTGAAGATGTGCCTAGCAAAGCTCTGGAGCATATATGAGGAAGAGAATAGAGGTAGGCTTAGAGAACATTTTGTCAACGCTGAAGAATATTTGAAGATGTAGGATAAAATGAGGAAGGTGCAGAATGAGCTCTGATTTTTTAAATTGGACTTTGCTAAGATGGTGTTGGCGAAGGAGGAGGTACTTTCCCAGTTGGCCAGTGCAAAACAGGTTCTTACTGAACTGATAGCAGAGGTGGATAAGACGATCCTGGATGATCTCGAATAGGGAAATGAATATATTGTTCTAATATTGTTCTTATGAAGTTGAACTAGCTATATGATGTACTGTGCTGTTTTCATGTGGCTATTGTACTGTGATGTTAAAATATATTTATGTGCCTGATATGAAATTGGCAAACAGCTATTCGATATGAAATGTGAATTTGCGTAATAATGGAATTATTAATTCTAAACTAATAAACCTGCTAAATGGGTCATGGAACTTTGCAAACGATTCTAGCAGTAAAAACGCTTGTGATGGATAGCCCAATGGCACACAGTTTTCTTCATCAAATCGTGTGTGATGTAGTTGATAAAAGCAAACAGTTAACCAAGGCAGAGTGTGTGTGATAGTTACATGTTGTAGGGTGGAACCCTAGATGTAGATCTTTCACGAATTGGAGGGGAGATCCCCAAGAACAAGAAGAACACAAAGGGGGAAAACAAGAGGAACACTCAAATTGACTTGATCCAATCACATATGTGCTAGATCCAATCACACAAAGAGAGATACAAAGGTCCAAATCCAACACAAGAAGATAGAAGAGGTAACTAGTTCATCCCAATCCTATGAAGAAAGAGGTCTTGATGATCCTATGATGGGGATCCTTCTCCAAGAGGAGGCCTTGATCTTAGGAGGTCATGATCTCCAAGAGGAGGAAGATGAGCAAAGCTCTCTCAATATCTCACATATACTTTGCTATCCTCTAAATGAGCTAGGGGAGGGGTATTTATAGTCTAGGGGCGGAATAATGGAGAAAAGGGGTACAAGGGTCATTTTAACATAATATGCATGCAGGCAAAGCGGAGGAGTTCGGGCACTCGGGGCAAAGGAGTCCGGGCACCCAGACCGGTCAGGGCGCCGGGCGAAGGAGGACCGGGCACCCAGGGGTTCCAGGCCAGGGCAGCCGGGGCGGCAGCTGGTGGCTGGGGGGCCGAGGCCGGACACCCGGGGGTCCAAGGCCCAGCCACCCGGGCAGGGTTGGCGGCTGGAGCTAGGGAGGCCGGGCACCCGGGGTTGAAGGGCCGAGCACCCGGGGCGGCGGCGACAGCTCCTAGTTAGGGGGCCGGGCACCCGGGGCTCAAAGGGCCGGGCACCCGGGGTGTCCAGTGGGCAGGCCCTGGGAGGTGGCCGAAGGCCCGGGCACCCGGGGGTCCCAGTGCCTCCGTGGCTTCGTGCTTCTCGCGTCCTTCTTCCTTCTCTTCCTCCACGGGTGCTTGGGTCTCCCTCCGAGCTTCTTCATGGACTTCTTATTGGTACCTAAGAATGCACAACAATTCCGTTTGAGGTAGAACCCGACTCTCATGTGAATTTGAATGGAGTTCGAAAAGGAAGGAATTAACCTTGGTGTCGATAACGCGTGTGCGAGCTCTCGTCATCGGTCCACTTGGTGTTCGAGGTGGTGACGAGATGTCCATAGGGATGGTCGAGGGATGCTCCGCATCATCTCCCCCCCCCTTGGGAGAGATCCTTCCACGAATCGTGATCTTCATCACCATGGGAAAGAGAGGGTGTCGCCGTGTAGAAGTTGACGATCACCAAGAACGTATCATGTTGAATCTTGAATTGGGCACTCTCCAGTGTCGCACCGTCTTGTGATTCCTTCAAAAGGAGCAAGTATAACAAACAGTTGGAAAAACATATGTGGTTAGCGTTAGTGCAAAACCAAGCATTCAAGAGGTGATTCACCAAACAAGTGTCGTCATCAAGCATAACATATGGTGTGACAAGGGATTGTGACATGTCATGTAAGCACATAAATTGAGAAAAATCAATGACATCATGGAAACAAGCATGTAAATGTGAGGTAGCGATGCAAATATGTGTGTCAAGAGAATAAGCATCTACCTGAAGCTCATAGCAAGCATGCATAAGACTCTCAATGAACAGTCTATGGTAGGCATAAGAGTCATTCACAACACCAAATGAAATGAAATGTCTAAACACGTGGGGCAAGTGCAAGACAATCCAAGCATAATGTGCATATGGTGTGGCACTCAACACAAATGAGATAGCAATTGTGTAACATGTGTGAGGCAATCAGGTCGTGCAAGCTAGTAGTGCGAAGATGCAACATACTATAGGTAATCATGGCAATCATGTCATGTGAGCAAATAATAGGCATAGGCAATGGACATGACATATCACAAGCATGAACAAAAGCAAGATCAAGGTATCATCATAGGCATTGGGCACAAAACAAACATGGCAATAACAAGCAATATCTCCACCAAGCTTGCCAATACACATACAAGAAGTAGAAGCAATCATCATGTGTAATGCAAAGCAGGGGTCACAAATGCATGGTAAATGCATATGAACAAGAATGTCATGCAAAGTGAACAGGGCAAGATGGGCATATAATATGTAATGGACAATAACCCATAGCCAAGTGAGGGCCATGTAGAAGAAATGCGCGAAGTCTTTGCGCGAAGAGAGCGGTGGGAAAGACCATCCATGGGATCCCAAGTCGTCATTGCTCTCTAGAGCTTGTTTTGTCAACTCATGGGATTGCGATGTTGACAAGTATTCATGGGTACCTACACACAACAAATACAAAGGAAAAATGGTGTGTGCGTGATAGATGTACACATCATCCATTATGATGAATACGTGCATGTGTTGATTAGCACAAAATATCCAATGCTCAAATAAATGAGATGAGTGATATAGAAACATGTCATCCATCATTAAAGGTTTGTGGTTATGTATAGCATAATGGAGACTCGAATTGTGTAATGCATCATGAGAAATATGTAGAGCATTGTTATTCATGGAATGCATATGGTGCACACCATCATGGGAATCATGCAAAGTATGGAATGCATCAAAATCTCCTAATATGTATGAGGAAACTATGGGGGTCTCCTCATTAGCATTCATGGAAACATCACATTGAGAATATTGACAACATCCAAAACAATGCATGTCCGAAGCTAGGTGGTCATGGCATGGCATATGAGATAAATGATGCAAAGGGAGCATATCAATAACATCACAAGAAAAACAAATGACAATAAACATGTGCTTGTCATATATGCCATATGTGCAAATTGGGTTAATTTTAATGGCATACACATAGTCACTACGACGAGATTGCAAATTTGACATATTGTTGATCTCATGCATAGCATATGACAAGTCAAGCGGATTATCAAGCATGATGTGACCTAGAGAATTGTCACAAGAAATCATATGTAATATGGCATCACACCGAATAGACCCCACATGGCAATCATCATACTCATCATAAATGGGCAATATATCATCACATGGGGAAGTCGAACTATCATGAAGCATGGTAATGGGTGGATCAACATCATGCAAGCAATCAATGTCAAGAATGTCCACTAGTGGGACTAGATCATCACCTTCACCTATTTTACCTTTCTCAATCCGCTCATGTGGTATAGGTGAGGTGGGAAATACCAAATGATGGTCATCTTCGTCTTGATGGAACCATGTGTGGGGTGCATCATAGTCCACCATGGCCATCATCATGTCCAAAGGACGGACAAAGTTGTCGAGGATCGGCGCATTATCATATATGGGACCTAAAACTAAATGAGAAGACACAATAGAGGTGGAACTTAAGTTGTTAGAAATCGAAATGGCCTCACATGCCCTATCAACTATCTCACTCTCTCTATGTGGTGGTGGCTCACTCACTCCCTCAAGGTAGGTGCACTCAATGTCACATATGGTGGAGTCACTCAAATCACTCAAGTGGTGTTGGTGGTGGCTCTCCTCGCATGGGAATTGGGGTAACTTGTCATATATGGGGCTACTGGTGAAGGCACTCTCACTCTCAATATGTTGGCATATGTCATCACTCTCCTCCGAGACCAAAGAGAAAGTCTCACGAGCGGTCTCGTAGCTTGACTCGGAGTATGCGTCCCATTGGGTTGCTGTCTTCATGTTGTTTAAGAGGTTCATGTTCACCGCCATGGTTGAAGGGGATGGCCCTTGCTCGACCGTCTTCTATGAGGCCCATATGATGTGGCACCTCGTAGCTCTTTTCCATGACCGAAGGGAATTTCCCATGCTCGGCCATTTTCCTTGAGGGGCTTCCGAAGATGGAAGAGTCGCCCTCACTTGTAGGAGATCGCCTTGTTGTTGAAGATGCCGATGTAGGCGAACTCATGGGAAGTAGGCGAAGATGCCATACGTCCAAAGGCGAAGATGCCTTGATAACACTTGGCAAACATACAAACGGAAACGTTTTCCCTGGATTGACTATGTGGGATGTACATAAGAACGGAAACGTACTCCTTGGATTGACTGTGTGTGATATACATACGAACGAAAATGTTTTTCTAGGATCACCATGTGGGATGTGCACACGAACGGAAACGATTGGGTTTCGATGCCTCGCCCGATCGCACACGAACGCATTTTTCCCCAGCCTGTGTGCGAGGAGGGCCTATCCCCGACGGTTTCTGGGTCGTGTGGGAAGGACCCCCTTACCGCCCACAATCACTTGGCGACGGTTCCAAATGCCGTCACAGAAAGGGGTTAAAAACCGTGCGTATGGCACCGACTCGTACCAGTGATAGGCCCTTCGCAGAGGGAAGTAGAGGTTGCCATGCACTTTTTGTTTGTATGCTCAATCTCTTAGTGCAAAAGAACGTTACGTTATATTGCCCCTTATGATAGTAACCTTTATTATGCACTCTGTAGCTTTTATTCTTTGCCATCACAAGTTCATACAACGCTCATTTTTCTCTTACACTAAATGATCTAACACTTTTAGAAGCAATTTTTATTGCCTTATTGCACTGATGACAACTTACTTGAAGGATCTTACTCAATCCATGGGTAGGTATGATGAACTCTCAAAATAAGATTTGGGTTTAAGGGTTTTTGGATGCACAAGTAGTATCTCTACTTAGTGCAGAATTTTTGGCTAGCGAAGGTAGGGGCAAGCACCACATGTTAAAGGATCTATGACAATATAACTTCTGTGTGAATTTGAACAAACATAAATCATCACGTTGTCTTCCTTGTCCAACGTCAACAATTTTGGCATATAATAATTTGATGGGGGCTCACAATCACAAAAGATGTCTAAGATAGTGTATTTGCATCCGAATCTTCTCTTCCCTTATTAATTCTTTCATGAATTGCATCATTGACCAATGCTATGTTTGTAAATCTCCAATAAATTTTTCTACTTATACTCTTCCTTATGTGATGTCATTACTTACCATAAGATTAGCATATGATCTTTTTCATTTATTTCCTTTCTTTTTATTGAAACATGAAAGTAGATAAAGCAAAACTCAAACTAAACTTTATTATATATCTCGCACACGATTACGAGGATAGATCACTAAGCAAACTCTCAAAAAGAGGGAACTAAACTTTTATTCATCTAAAGCAAAAGATAACTATGGATCTAACTAAGATAAGTAAAGGCAAAAGATAGTGGAGGTGATACGATATCGGGGCACCTCCCCCAAGCTTGGCACCAGCCAAGGGGAGTGCCCATACCCGATACTCAAGTTTCTTTTGGTGATGAAGTAGGAGGTGGTGGTGATGAAGTAGCGATCTTATCCTTCATGAACAAAAGATTCTCCAATCTACGGATAGCACTCAGGAGGGCGATGATATGCTCTTGCAACAGAATATTTTGCACATGAACCATTTGAATGATTTGAAAGGCTTCAATCTCAGTAGGGGTAAGATGAGCATAGTAAGGTTTAAGGATATCTTCTTCTTCCTCCTTGGCCGACAAGGCTTGCTCGACCACCGACGCTTGATCTCAAATGGCCTCCTTGCTCTTGCCCCCTTTGAGAGGTTCTTCGGGATCCTCTCTCTTCAGCTCCATCTTCATCAACCAAGCATCCTCTTCTACGTTGTTGGAGGAGGGAGAAGACATGATGCCTGGCTTAACAAATCTGATCGAAAACAGCTAAAAAAGAAAACAGAAGATTTCTCCGTGATACGGTGGTCAATGGATTCGGGAGATGTATAAAGATATTTTTATCTTGGGAAACAAGCAAATGGAAGAAAAACGCAGTCCGAAAGGTACCCGTGGTGGGCACAACCCACCTGGGCGCGCTTGGCGCCCTGGTATCTTGTGTCCACCAGGGTCACCTTCCTGATAGTTTCTTATTTTCCTAATTTTTTAAATATTCCAAAACAGACAAAAAATAATTTTGCGGATTTTTCGGAGTCCGTTTACTTATCGTATCACGTACCTGCTCTTTTTCACGATTCTGGAGTGTTCCGGAAGGATTCCTTTATGTGTTCTGCCGGTGTCATAGTTTGGATAATATTTCTTTCAACATTAATGGGCGTACCTGAGATATAATGTTTTATTATTTGCACATTAACAACCTGCGGGTTAGTACCCTCGGCATTATTTATTTTGATGGCTCCTGATGGATAAACCTCTTCTAAAACAAGAGTTGTACAAAAGAACATATTCTCCAACTTTGCACTCATGCTTTTGGATTCTTCTATCATGCCATCTTTTAACTTCTTCTTTAAATAACTTGGCATTTTCATAAGCTTGGGTTCTTCATTCATCTAGTGAGCTAATATCAAGTAACCTCTTTTCACCGGCAAGTTTGAAATCATAGTTGAGCTCTTTAATTGCCCAATATGCTTTATGTTCTAACTTAAGGGGAAAATGACAGGCTTTTCCATAAACCATTTTATAAGGAGACATACCATACGATTTTTATAAGCTGTTCTATAAGCCCAAACTGCATCATCTAATTTCTCACACCAATTCTTCCGGGACCTATTGACAGTCATTCATTAATTTAATTTTATTTCTCTATTGCTAAGTTCAAGTTGACCACTAGACTGAGGATGATAAGCTGATGCAATTCTATGGTTAACATCATACTAAGCAAGCATTTTACGGAAAGCACCATGAATAAAATGAGAACCACCGTCAGTCATTAAATATCTAGGGACTCCAAACCTTGGGAAAATAACTTCCTTAAGCATTTTAATAGAGGTCTTGTGATCAGCGCTACTAGTTGGAATAGCTTCTACCCACTTAGTAACATAATCAACAACAACCAAAATATGTTTATACCCATTAGAGGAAGGAAAAGGTCCCATATAATCAAAAGCCAAACATCAAATGGTTCAACACCAAGAGAATAATTCATATGCATTTTCTGATGCTTACCAATATTACCTATTCTTTGACATTCATCACAAGATAAAACAAACTTACGGGCATCCTTGAAGAGAGTCGGCCAATAAAATCCGGATTGCAATACCTTATGAGTAGTTCTGTCTCCTGCATGATGCCCCCCATAAGCTTCCGAGTGACATTTCTGTAGGATTTGTCCCTATTCATGCTCAGGTACACAACGTCTAATAATACCATCTACTCCTTCTTTATAAAGATGTGAATCATCCCAAAACTAATGTCTTAAATAATAGAAGAATCTTTTTCTTTTGTTGGTATGTGAAGCCAGGTGGTATATATTTAGCAACAATGTAATTAGCATAGTCAACATACGAAGGAGTGTTATGAGAAACATTTATTGCATCTAATTGCTCATCAGGAAAACTATCATTAATAGGTTGTGGGTCATCAAGAATATTTTATAGCCTTGACAAGTTATCAGCCACGGGGTTCTCAGCTCCTTTTCTACCAATGATATGTAAGTCAAATTCTTGTAGCAACAGAACGCACCTAATGAGTCTAAGTTTAGCATCTTTCTTTTCAATAAGATATTTTATAGCAGCATGGTCGGTGTGAATAGTTACGTTAGAATCAACAATGTAAGATCTGAATTTATTACAAGCAAAAACCACTGCTAAGAATTCTTTTTCAGTAGTAGCATAATTTTGTTGAGCACTGTCTAGAGTTTTACTAGCATAATGAATAACATTTAATTTCTTATCAACTATTTTTCCTAGAACAACACCAAGAACATAGTCACTAGCATCACACATAATTACAAAATGCAAGTTCTAATCAGGTGGTAGAACAATAGGTGCGGAAATCAAGGCTTTCTTAAGTGTCTCAAAGGCTTCTACACAATCATCATCAAAAACAAATGGAACATCCTTTTGTAAAAGATTTGTAAGAGGCCTAGAAATTTTAGAGAAGTCTTTAATAAATCTCCTATAGAAACCAGCATCACCGAGGAAACTACGAATATCTTTGATATCTTTAGGACATGGCATTTTCTCAATTCCATCAACTTTAGTCTTATCCACCTCAATACCTCTTCCATAAATTTTATGTCCCAAGACAATACCTTCATTAACCAGAAAGTGGAACTTCTCCCAATTCAAGACAAGATTAATTTGCTCGCATATCTGCAAAACTCGATCAAGGTTGCTTAAGCAATCATCAAAGGAAGTTCCGTAAATGAAGAAATCATCCATGAAAACCTCAACAATCTTTTCACAAAAATCAAAGAATATCGCAGTCATACATCTTTGAAAGGTAGCAGGTGCATGGCATAAACCAAAAGGCATACATCTATAAGCATAAGTTCCAAAAGGGCAAGTAAAGGCGGTTTTCTCCTGATCAAGTTGTGAGACAGGTATTTGAGAAAAACCAGAATATCCATCAAGGAAACAAAAGCATGTGTGCTTTGACAATCTTTCTAGCATCTGATCAATAAACGGCTGAGGGTAATGATCTTTTCTAGTAGCTTTATTTAATTTTCTAAAATCAATTACAATTCTATAGCCAGTAACAATTATTTGTGGAATAAGTTCATTCTTATCATTAGGAACAACAGTAATACCTCCCTTCTTAGGGATACAATGAACGGGACTTACCCATCTACTATTAGCTATAGGATAGATTATACATGCCTCAAGAAGCTTCAGTATTTTAATTCTTACGACTTCTTTCATCTTAGGATTTAAACGTCATTGGTGATCATCTAGTCACTTTCATCATGTTCTCTTTGATAAGCGAAGCGTTCTTGAGGGTACACGAGAATTTCATCTAGTCACTTTCATCATGTTGGTTTGACTTGTGTTCGCTACTTTGATAATTTGTTATGTGGGTGGACCGATGCTTAGGTGTTGTTCTTACTTGAACAAACTTCCTACTTATGATTAACCCCCTCGCAAGCATCCACAACTACGAGAAAAGTATTAAGAATAGATTCTAACCATAGCATTAAACTTTTGGATCCAAACCAGTCCCTTAAGAAATAGCTATAGGATAGATTATACATGCCTCCAGAAGCTTCAGTATTTTAGTTCTTGCCACTTCTTTCATCTTAAGATTTAATCATCATTGGTGATCAACAACAAGTTTAGCATCAGGTTCCATATTAACTTTGTGCTGACAGATAATGGGATTAATGCCCTTTAAATCATCAAGAGTACACCCAATAGCAGCTTGGTGCTTCTTCAGAACTTTTAATAATCTTTCTTCTTCATGTTCTGAAAGGCTAGCACTAATAATAACAGGATATATCTTTTTCTCATCAAGTAAGCATATTTCAAAGTGTTTGGCAATTGTTTTAATTCAAACACATGATCACCTTTAGGTGTAGGAGGACCTCCTAGAGTTTCGATACGCAAATTTTGTTTAAGCAGAGGATGTTGTTCAAAGAAAATCTTATCTATTTCATTTCTTTCATGCATATGCATATCATTTTCATGGTCTAGCAAATATTGTTCTAGTGGATCAGTAGGAGGTACAACAATAGAAGCAAGACCAATTATTTCATCCTTACTAGGCAATTCTTCATTATGATGCTTTCTACTAAACTTAGAAAAATTAAACTCATGAGACTTATCACCAAAACTAACACCGACAGTTTGTTTCTCACAATCTATTTTAGCATTAACGGTGTTCAAGAAAGTTCTACCAAAAACAATGGGACAAAAGTCATCTTGTGGGGAGCTGAGAACAAGAAAATCAGTAGGATATTTTATTTTCCCACAAAAAACTTCAACATCTCTAACAATCCCAAGTGGTGTGATGGTGTCTCTATTAGCAAGTTTAATAGTAACATCTATGTCTTCTATCTCAGTTGGTGCTATATCATTCATAATTTATTGATATAAGGTAAAAGGAATAACACTCACGCTAGCACCTATGTCACATAAACCATGATAACAGTGATCTCCTATCTTAACTCAGACAACAGGCATGCCAACAACAGGTCTATGTTTATCCTTTTCATCGGGTTTGGCAATTCTAGCAGCTTCATCACAGAAGTAAATAACATGCCCATCTATATTTTCAACCAGGAGAACTTTAACCATAGCAACACAAGGTTCTACCTTGATTTGTTCAGCTGGTATAGGTGTTCTAATATAGCTTTTATTGATCATAGTTGAAACTTTATCATGTTCCTTTATCCTAACAGGAAAAGGTGGTTTTGAAATATAAGTAGAAGGAACAACTGGATCAACATTATAAATAATAGTTTCATCTTTAGCTATTACTGGTTCTTTAATTTCTTCTTTAATAGGTGGGAGATATTTAAACCACTTCTCCTTAGGGAGATCAACATGAGTAGAAAATGATTCCCAAAAGGAGGCTACTATCTCAGGGTCAAGTCCATATTTAGTGCTAAACTTTTGAAAAGCATCGGTATTCATAAAAGATTTAACACACTCATAATTAAGCTTAATACCTGACTCTTTACCTTCATCGAGTTCACAATCTTCAGAGTTGCATTTAATTCTTTCTAAAAGATCCCACCGGAATTCAAAAGTCTTCTTCATAAAAGAACCAGTACAAGAAGTATCGTGCATGGATCGATCATCATGAGAAAGCCGAGATAGAAATTCTGAATGATTATTTCTCTTGAGAGCTCATGATTGGGGCATGAATATAACATTGACTTAAGCCACCCCCCAAGCTATAGCGATAATTTCTCCTTCACGAGGCCAAACAATATATATATAATTCCGGTCACGATGAACTAAATGCATATGATATATTTTTTGGTGAAGCTCCAATTTCAATCGATTCCAATTCCAAGATCCAATATCATCGCATAGCCTATACCATGCCAATGCTTTTCCCTTCAAATATAAGGGAAAACCTTCTTCTTAGCTTCATCTCCGGATAAACCTGCAAGCTTAAATATCCACAAATTTCCTCCACAAATGTCAAGTGCATATCAGGATGTTCTGTTCCATCTCCTGCATAAGGATTAGCTAGCAGTTGTTCTATCATACCCAAAGGAATTTCATAACCAATATTTTCAGTAGGTGTAGTAGGTTGAGGGGTGACTAATTGTGGTTCTGGTCGAGGTGAAGATACCCTGAACAAACCCCTCAAAGGATTGTTAACCATAGTAACAAGTGACAGTAAATTTCAGCACGTAGTAATAATTTTTCCTTACCAATTTACACTTACCAAGAGTGCTTCACTCCCCGACAACGGTGCCAGAAAAGAGCCTTGATGACCCACAATTATAGGGGATCAATCTTAGTCCTTTCGTTAAGTTAGAGTGTCGAATCCAACGAGGAGCAGAAGGAAATGACAAGTGGTTTTCAGCAAGGTATTCTCTACAAGCACTAAAATTATAACGAGTAGTTTGATAGCAAGATAATTTGTAACGAGCATGTAATGACAGTAGTAACAGAAGTGCAGCAAGGTAGCCCAATCCTTTTGAGGCAAACAATAGGCCAAAGCGGTCTCTTTGATAAGCGAAGCGTTCTTGAGGGTACACGGGAATTTCATCTAGTCACTTTCATCATGTTGGTTTGACTTGTGTTCGCTACTTTGATAATTTGATATGTGGGTGGACCGATGCTTAGGTGCTGTTCTTACTTGAACAAACCTCCTACTTATGATTAACCCCCTCGCAAGCATCCACAACTACGAGAAAAGTATTAAGAATAGATTCTAACCATAGCATTAAACTTTTGGATCCAAACCAGTCCCTTACGAAATAGCGCATAAACTAGGATTTAAGCTTCTGTCACTCTCACAACCCATCATCTAATAAATACTCCACAATGCATTCCCTTAGGCCCAGATATGGTGAAGTTTCATGTAGTCGACGTTCACATGACAATTAAGGGAATCACAACATACATACCATCAAAATATCGAACACATATAAAATTCACATGATTACTTGCAACAAGATTTCTCCCGTGACTTCAAGAACAAAAGTAACTATTCACAAATAATAACCATGCTCAAGATCAGAGGGATATTAAATAGCATAATGGATCTGAACATATAATCTTCCACCAAATAAACCATATAGTAATCAACTACAAGAGGTAATCAACACTACTAGTCACCCATAAGTACCAATCTATAGTTCCGGTACAAAGATTGAACAAAGGAGATGAACTAGGGTTTGAGAGGAGATGGTGCTGTTGAAGATGTTGACGGAGATTGCCCTCCCCAAGATGGGAGAGTTGTTGGTGATGATGACAATGATGGTTTCCCCCTCCGGGAGGGAAGTACCCCTGGCGAAATCGCTATGTCGGAGGGCAAAAGTGCTCCTGCCCAAGTTCCACCTCGAGACGGCGACGCTTCATCCCGAAAGTCCTATCCTTACTTTTCCTAGGTCAAAATGCAAGAAGAGGGGCACCGGAGGTGGGCCGAGGAAGGCACAACCCACCAAGGTGCGCATGGGCCACCTGGCGCGCCCAGGTGGGTAGGAAGGCGCAACCCACCAAGGTGCGCCTGGGCCACCTGGTGAGTTATACCCACCTGGTGGCTGCCCTCTGGTACTTATTGGCTCCAATATTTCCTATATATTCCATAAAAATTCTCCGTAAAGTTTCAGCTCATTTGGAGTTGTGCAAAATAGGTAGCCTGACGTAGCTTTTTCAGGTCCAGAATTCGAGCTTCCGGTATTCTCCCTCTTTGTGTGTACCTTGCATATTATGAGAGAAAAGGCATTAGAAATACTCCAAAAACCATTATTATACATAAAATAATAAAAATAAAAGTAGGTAAACATGATGCAAAATGGACGTATCATGCTCTAGTCAGTACGTTTTGTCCTGTAACACTTGTACTTATAGGGATAGGTAGTTCATTATGTAGCACCTATCTGCATGTTATCTTCATTATCCTTTATCCCTTCCAGTATTGTCATATCTATAATTACTCTCTACAAAATGTAGAGTACAGGAAATGCTTATGAAGAAGATTCTGTGCTGAAATTCTTGAGTTATCCTTCCCTTGACATGGAGAAGGGCATTATAGAGCCGGTGTTAACTGTTAATGTAAGTCAGTCCTTCTAAAGCCTTTATCCTCAACTACTGTTTAATTTGCTCATACTCCCTATCGTCAGCTACTGTTTAGTTTGTTGTTTCTATCAAAATGCATGCTCGCAACAACTGTAAGTTCCAAGTTTTAGTTGTAAAACCAAATTCCTTATTTCATACCTTGCACATTACTCAATGCACATCCAATGATTTTATTTAGCCCTGCATGTATGCTTGTTTTTATTGATCTATAATCCACTGTGTTGTGAAGCAGCCCACATTTGCACCTTGTCATTTCCTGCTTTATCTTACTGATGTGGCTGATGATATGAACAACATGCCATGCACATGCATTAAGAAAAGTAGATACACTGGTTGTCTTTTGCCCTTCATCTATATTTGTTTTGTTGATATGGTAATCCAGTAGTGTGGTGAAGCTCCCCTCATTATGAACAATGCCAAATTATGCTATTCACATTTTGCACCATCTCTTTATTTTCTAATTTGAAATTGGATGGAATTGATAGCACAGTTACCATCTTTGTTTATGTACATGCCAAACCTGTCATCTCTCTGCTTGTTTCAGGGTGATATGCTTGACTGCATGCACAAGTCTGCTGAAGGCTGTGAGATAACCCAACATATATTGCAGCAAAGAAGGCAAAACATCTTGAAGATAGCGAGAAAACCCCAAAGTCATGTCTTGATGCAATGTTCAAGTTACTCGAGACTAACAGTCACACAAGCTCACAAAATTCGCTGCCCTAATCAGTTTAACTTCTTCAGTCTCAACTTCAAGCAGAAAGGCATTCTGCAACTCAACTTTGACTTGAAGTCCAATCTCTAATGAAGATCGCAGCAAACTCCAATGAGAACCTCATTGCTAAACAGCTACAACTAGAAGCAATGACCAACATGCTAGGCCGGTCTCACAGCCTTGCCCAGCTGCTTGCGCAGTAGCTCCCGCGCAAGGCTAACCTTTCTTGAACTGTCTTGGAAGTGGCCTTGGTTTAGTATTATTTTGTTACGCTGCAATGGCGCCTAGTTTTTGTAATCTGCTTCTTCGTTGCGCTTTATGATCACTGGTGGCCAAGTTTGATGCCCCATGGATGTAATATACCAGAAATCCTTTATTATATAGTGTAAGTGTCTTCTAAGTTATTATGTCGTAATTTCTTCATTGTGTAGAGTATGTTTGTTCTTAATTCATAGTTACCATATATGCCATCATTCGCTATTTAAAAAAAACGGCAAAAATCTGATGTAGGCCACCGGGCCGAAACAGTTGCTTCTATCGGGCCTGCATTTCAGCGGGCTACAATTGGGCTGGCCCGCAACTTTCTTGGGCCTTCATTGACCGTACATTTGGACCTTTCGTGGACTCTATGCGCCAGACCCATAACTTAGATGGTCCTTCATTAGGCCCAACGTTTAGTTAGTCCTTTAGTGGACCCAATGCTTAGTTGGGCCAAATTAGATTCGGTCCATTAACAGGCTGAATATTCTGCTGGCCTATTACGTCCCAGAAGATACCATGGGCCTTTAGCATACCGAAATGCATGTTGGGGCTCAATTTTCAATATTCATCCATGGGCCTTTAGCAGGCTCAAATGTACACCTGGCCCAGTTATATGACAGGCCGTTACTAGGCCTGAAACATATGTCAGGCCTTGGTTGGCACACTGATCTCATGGGCCTTTAAGATGCCGAAAGCTTAGTGGAGGCATCAACAGGCCGAATTATACGACATGCCTTCAACACGCCCAAAGTCACGTTGGGCTGAACTGTTGCCACCTTGATCACGTGCCGTTAGTGGGCTGGCTGGATGTCACGTCGGACCATATATGGCCCATCGACAGCACGTGCCATTACTAGGCCGAAAGACACATTGGGTTGAAATGGGCCCATGTCTACATCAGGCCTCTAACAGGCCGAAATCTCCTTGGGCTGTAATTGGGCCCAAAGACTCGGCGAACAATTAACGGGCCAGATCTGGCGGTGGGTAGTAAATGGGCCCCGTTTAAGCATGCCGTTAGTGGGCTAGCCCATCAGTACCTGAGTAAATCATACGGGCCTTTGACTGGGCCATCCTTTTAACCTATATGGGCCTCTGTTGGGCCCTACTACGTGTCAACGTATCATGTGCATGTCTCCTCCATTAGACCGATGACATCTGGCCCATCGCGGAGCCGACACGTGTTTCCTCCGGCCAATGAGAATTTTACATGTCGAAAATCGCCATTGGTCGTTGCTGTTAACTGGTTATCAGATCCAAAATCGGACCCAATAGCTTAACGACGACCTGTTACATTGGATGCCACGTGTCAGTTACCCTTGACGAAAGCACTTCCATTACGCGTCATTTATCATCATGGAAGTGAACACTTCCGTGATGATAATTTGAGTATTGTCATGGAAAACTTCTACGACAACACATGTATGACTATCTTGATTCTGTGGTAAAATCGTCATGGATGTACATGCATGACAGAAAACGTGGGCTACTGTGGCGAACACGTATCATCACATAAGTTTTCTTTGTAGTGATGATATCTTTTGTCCTACCCTTCTTTGGTTGCGGGGTCCATAAGGAAACTAAGAGATATTAAGGCCTCCTTTTGATAGAGAACCGGAACAAAGCATTAACACATAGAGAAAAATGAACTCCTCAAACTACGGTAATCACCGGAAAGAATCCCAACTATTGTCACTTTGGGTATACGGATCATAACACATAGAGGTGTGTATAACTTCCAAGTTAGGATTAAGAACTCAACTATATTAATGAAAACATAAAAGGGTTCAGGTCCGAAATCATGTCACTCGGGTCCTAGTGACAAACATTAAGCATAGCAAAGTCATAGCAACATCAATCTCACAACATAGTGGAGACTAGGGATCAAGTCCTAACAAATTGACTCGATTACATGACAAATCTCATCCAACCCCATCACTGTCCAGCAAGCCTATGAAGGAATTACTCACTCCCAG
Organism: Aegilops longissima; assembly: GCA_021605205.1. NCBI lineage: Eukaryota > Viridiplantae > Streptophyta > Magnoliopsida > Poales > Poaceae > Aegilops > Aegilops longissima. Next base: position 311,269,536 of record CM038678.1, read on the forward strand.
TGGTGAGCATCATGAAATTGGTGATGAAGAAGGGTTGGTCATGATGATGGCGACAAATTCCCCTCTCTGGAGCGCCGAACAGACACCAGATCTGGCCTCCCGATGAAGAACAGGAGGTGGCAGCGGCTCCATATCATAAAACGCGATGAAACTTCTTCTCTTATTTTATTCTCAAGAAATAGGAATTCATAGGCTTGAGATTAGGGTCAGCGGAGCCACATGGGCCCCACTAGGTACTTGGGCGCGTCCAGGGGATGGTCGCGCCCAAGTGCCTTGTGGGTAGCTGGTGGGTCCCCTCCTGAAGATCTTTGCTCCAGTATTTTTATTTATTCCATAAAAAATCTCCAAAAAGTTTCGTCCAATTCCAAGAACTTCTATTTCTACACAAAAACAACACCATGGTAGTTCTGCTGAAAACAACATCAATCTGGGTTAGTTTCATTAAAATCATGCAAATTAGCGTCCAAAACAAGAGCAAAAGTGTTCGGAAAATTAGATACTATGGAGACATATCAACTTCTCGCATGTCCCTATATGACGCCAAGATCAGGGATGCTAGACATGCCTGATGAGCGCAAAGCCCTTTAATTACATTGCGCATATGTTTGCCACTACCATCGGTGACAGCATGGCATGACGCTGTAACACACATTGTGGATGAAAGAGGAGTCAACCACGCCCTTCGTTTGGTCACATCGGTGCTTCTTGGGTGATATGATGGCTAACTCCTCGCCCCACAGCATGGCTTGACCCCGAGCAGGATCCTTAGTAAGTCCTACCTCTAGGACTTTCCTCGTCTCAAGATCCTCGGACACAGAACTTCGCCTGGGAGAAGATACATTAGCCTGAGTATGATGCTCTCCTGGCAGCTCAGAGGGGCTGCCCTCCCTGTGCGACTGACAGTAGCCTCCGGCCCCTTCCCTTCCTCACTGCTCAGGATGGGTTTGATAACACTGGTGCAGAAACCCAATATAAAAATGGTTTTAACCCCTTTCTGCGATGGAGTTTTAAACCGTCACCTTGCATGTGTGTGCCATAGTGGGGTCCTTCCCACACGACCCAGAAGCCGTCGGGGATAGGGAGGATGTCGGTGCAACAAACCCTGGGTCAGTTGTGCAGACTGTGCACACGCACAAGAGCAAGATCGAAACACCATTAAAGTCAGAGTTCAAGGGATCAAAGGATTCTAAGGACCAACATGCAGATCAAAGAGACCAAGATCAAGCCGGAGAAGCAAGATATCGCCAAGAGAAAGGCATCCTTTGCTGTGTAGGCGAGCCCGGCATGGGGCGAGACCACCCCCAGAAGCAGGCGACCAAAGCGCCCCGGTAGGGCCTGCCGAGGCTCACGGAAACAAAACCACCTCACCAACCACTCAACCATGACCCAGTTCATCTATCAGTGCGGTGTCAAGCCGCAAAGTTACTGAGTGGCAGTCATTCGCCACATGGCTGCCTCTCCTTACGGAAGAAACCCACAGATGACACTCGTCCCGCGACGTGTCAAGAGAACAGGCGTGGAGCTAGCAAGATAGCCCGGCAGGCCTTGCCGGGCAACCGGGGATGTGACACTGTGCATTTAATGCACCCTGTCAGCCCGCAGAGTTAGGTATGATATCACTATTTGCTATCATATCAGTGCATAATGACTACTTTGCCATTGTGGTGACCCCTTGATCTATAAAAGGAGGCCCATGGCAACCGTAGAAAGGGTTATAAGGTTGGAGAACTCACACCCTCATGCGCGCGTAGTCGCTGCTGGCTCAAGGTAATCCCTGCCGGGCAAGTGTACTACACTCACCACCACCTTTTCCACCATCAATCCACCAAAGCAGGAGTAGGGTTTTACGCCTCGCGGCAGCCTGAACCTGGGTAAATTGCTTGTGTGATCCCTGCCGCGCTGCCCCCACACTCGTCAACTCTTTGTGCAACACGTTACCCCCCCCCCCTTCGAACCAGCAAGGGGCCTCCTGATCCCATAGGTGGCCATGGTTTCCCGCGACATCTTTGGCGCGCCAGGTAGGGGGCTCGCTTGTGCGAATCTGAAGGCATGCGGAGCGCGTCAAATTCGTCACCATCTTCGTCTTCGACAACGCCATCGACCATGGCGCCCAATAAGAAATTTGGCCCTTCGGCTCATCCATCCACCTGGAAGGCTCCGCCGCCTGTGGCCTAACGATGCGGGAAGTGCGGGGGTGCACAAGGACATGGACACTACTGGGGATGTGGTCGTGGCAGGCAGCACCGTCACCACTTCCCCCGCGGCCGACGCAGGAGCAGGAGGCACTGGAGGAGAGCAGCATCAACAACATCCCGACGGCCACGCTCCCCAAGGTACGGGTGAGGGGGTTACTCCATCTGCACCCCTCTCTCCTGCCGACGGGCACAACCATAGCAACGGCGCTCGGACCGGGGCGAACCGCCGCCCTCCGGCAGCTCCCGTCACGGGTGCGGTCGCAGCGCGTGTGCCTCCTCCGGGACGGGCCGACCAAGCCGCTGTGCCCGACGGAGCCGCTGGCTCTCGAGAGCCTTCACCACACCACCTCAAGGTGGTCGCCCCGCAGCGACATCGGGGGCGTAGTACTACCGCCAATGGCACCGTCAGGATCCGCGCGACGGTACGATCAACTTCATCGACATCCATGCCAAGTATAGCCTCGGAGGCCATGGTGCGAGCTCAGCTGCTACGAAGGTTTCCGCCAGCGGCCGAGCTGATGGACGAATGGCATGCCACCATCCAGAGCCTGCTCGGTTTCGCCAAAGCTAGGGGCTCACGGTGAGCTGGCCCGCCACGACCTCCCCAACCGACAGCAACAGCTCATGTTGTTGACCGTGCGGAAGGGGCCATCCCCACGGTGTAGTCCCCACCCAGGTAGCCAGCGTGAGCGCAATAGAATCACGATCACGACGACGTCTCTATGGCCTCTTCTGACCCTCGAGTACATCCAGGCCAACGTCGAGCCCCGGAGGATGGGCGGAGAGGAGACACGCGTGTCGTCATCGAGCAGCGCCGCGACGACCTCCGCTGGATCGACGGGTGCGACGGCCTCAACATCGACGAGCCTACGCTCGGTGTTGGTGGGTGCCTACCTTTCGAGGTTGGCTGCCCTACCTTTACACGAGAGTTGTGGCCGTCTGTTCGCACGTTCAAGACAGAGATACCTGAGAAGTACGATGGGAGGCTGAACCCGGCAGAGTTCCGGAGCATCTACACCATTGTTGTTCATGCTGTCGGGGGAAGAGATGAGAAGGTGTTTGCCAACTACTTCCCTTTGGCCGTCAAGTCCAATGTGAGGTCTTGGCTGATGCACCTACCGGAGCTCCATTTCGTCGTGGGCTGACATGTGCCACGAGTTCATTGGCGCCTTCACTGGCGGTCATCAGGAGCACGGCAGGCCCAACGATTTGCAGCTTCTCCAGCGGAAGGAAGGAGAAACACTCTGTAAGTATTTACAGAGATTCAGCAAATTCATAGAAATATCCCAAATATCCATCCGGCAGCCGTGTGCACAACCGTTGTATTCATTCCAAGATGAACATGCGGTTGCCCAAGACTGTGAATGAGCTTTGCACATTAACGGATAAGTGTGCTCAGATGGAGGAGGGAAGGAGGTTTCCTAGAGAGGAAGATTGCACCAACGTTGATTCAGAGGATGAGGATGAATCAACCAGTCAGAAAAAGAGAAAGAAGTGTAGTAAGAAGTGAAGAGATAAGACAGTGATGACTGTTGAAGGATCTCGTACGCCTAGTACCGCCAAGAAGGCCAAAGTTGAGGCCCCCAGCAAGGAAGCTGCCATGTGCACTGACCACCGGGAAGCCGCTGCTGCCGAGAAAGCCGGGAAAGGTGATGGGCCGTACTGCAAGATTCAACAGACCAAGGGTCACGACCTTCAAGAGTGTTACCAAGTTGAGTAGCTTGTGTTGAAACAGAGAGCAGAATATGAGAAGCGTGATATGGAAAAAGGTCAGAATGTTGATGGCGGTAAGGGCCGGGGTGGTGAAGTAAATCGCCCCGGCAAACCCTTTCGGAACCAAGGAAACCCCACCAGAGGTCGAGAGAAGGAAACCTCTGAAGATGAAAGTGATGGAGCGGATGAAGAGGAAACCAGTGAGCAAGAGTTTCAGAAGCTGCATATTTGCACACTTCTCACCACCAACTCAAATGGTGGGCACGAGAGGTCAATGCCGTGGAACTAGTGCCAGAGGCCCGGAAGACGCTCAAATGGTCCCGTACGCCCATCATCTTCGACAAGGAGGATCATCCTAGATGTACCACTATGGTAGGATGTTTGCCATTGTTGGTCTCCTCAACAATCCACAACCTCAAGGTTACAAAAGATGTTGGTGGATGGCGGGGCCGAGTTGAATCTGTTTTCCCCGGCAATCATCAGCAAGCTTCAGATAGGAGAAGATGAGCTAGAGGTTACCTGCACATTTCGAGGAGTTAATCCCGGCAGGAGCCATCCTAAGGGAAAGATCACGTTGCCGGTAACATTTGGGGGAGAACTGAATTACGGGACTGAGAGGATTGTGTTTGATGTGGTTGATCTCCCCCTGCCGTACAATGGGATTCTTGGACGCGTGGCCTTGGCTAGATTTATGGTGGCATCCCACTATGCCAACAACACCTTGTAGATGTATGGGCCACTAAGAGTCATCACCATCCCATCGGATGAGAAGGATGCAATTATCTATGTGGACAAGATGTACCGGGATGCAGTCGCGGCAGAGGCAGCAGCAGCGGCAACTCCCGCCAAGGAAAGCAAATGAAAGAAGAGAGGCTATAGGGACTCTGCCAAAGAGTCCGAGAAGCGTGCCCCCACTGAGTGCACGACACCCGTTGACAACTTGCCGGAGTGCTCTAACAGCAAGAGATCCAAGGATGCTGCACCCCAAGTGAAGAAGGTCCCAGCAGGGCTAGCTGGCGTTGATGGTACTTTTACTATCAGCGCCACCCTCGATGAAAAATAGGAAAGCGCGCTCGTTGCCTTCCTGTGGGCGAATATCGATGTGTTTGCCTGGCAACCATCTGATATCCCCGGTGTTCCCAGGGAGGTAATCGAGCACCACCTTGTTGTCTGCCCACATGCCTGACCTGGCAAGCAGAAAGGCCGGAAGCAGGCCTTGGAGAGACAACAGTTCATTGCAGAAGAAATCAAGAAGCTTGAAGCAACTGGTTTTGTTTATAGTGCATATGATATGTGCCATATTTTGTTGAGTTTGACTCACGCGGTGCAATGATATGACACACACGTATAGCTTGACCCAAATGGAGTTTGTTTATGATATTTTTTATTGTTTAAAGCCTGTGTGGGCTACATGAAATATGCCTTATCATGTATTTTGCATGAATTTTGTATGCATATGTGGATGTGGAGTGAACTTATTTTTATTAAGTTCTGCTTTACCTGTATTACTACTAACACCGCGTGACACTAAGATAATGCCCGCGTGCAGCGTAACCAAGCAAAGGTTTGTGGAGCAATTATGGTGTTGCATGAGTCGTATGACATCTATCTTTTTTTATGTTTGTACCTCACATGGTATTAGCACTAACTCCACATAGCGTCATTTTATTGGCGCTAGTGTGTAGCATAACCCAAGTAAAGTGAGTTTGTGATATCCATTTATGACGATGCTAATAGTTTAGGCTCTTATAGCATTGGAGCATTTCATGACATATTTTATTTGACTTTGGACCAAATATGTGGCCTGAATACTTTGTTTAATTTTCTCTTACTTGTATTACTACTAACACCATGTAGAAATATGATAATGCCCACGTGTAGCGCAACCAAGTAAGATTGGTTTTTTATGATGCAACATGTTTTATCATTCATCTTGCATGATTTTGGTTTTTAGGTGTTAACATGAACACATTTTTTAATAAGTTTTGCCCTACTCGTATTACTACTAACATCGCGTGGCATTAAGATAATGCCCGCGTGCAGCGTAACCAAGTAAGGGAATATATTTTTATGCTCTTGTTTGTAATGCAACTAGCGTGACACATAATGCCTCTAGCGCAACCAAACAAGAGTTTATCATGAGTTCAGTTTAGCGCATTCGTAATTTCATTCCAACTTAGTCATATCCATTTTTTTATGATGACAAAATTAAGGCAATTTTTCATGAGGTTTTCGCAACTATGACACTCTCTTGATTTGTATCCATGTATAGAGACCAAACCAAGGAACGAGGCGTTATCTTGGCTTGTATCGCTAAAGGGACCGAACCAAGACGGAGATCAATAGGACGAAGCGCACGCAACATTTAAAGGAATCATGCTTACAAGAACCATGCATGCTCCTTGACTCGTACCGTGATGACCGAGCCGAAGGAGAAAGTTTGGGATAGATATAACATTCTCCTTGGTTTGTACTGTGATGGCCGAACCAAGGACAAAAATTTGGGATGGATGCAACATACTCTTTAGTCTGTACCAAAATGGCCAAACCAAAGACAAAATTCTGAGATGAAACAAGCAACTTAGTCTGTATCGTAATTGCCAAACTAAAGACAAGGATTTTGGGGAGATGAAACATACACCTTAATTTGTACCCGCGATGGCCGAGCTAAGGACAAGAATTTTAGGATAGGAGGAGGAAGAAAACTCGCTGGCCTGTACCGCGATGGCCAAACCAGGGGCTAAAGGAGAACCATAAGTCTCACCTTCAAGCTTTCAGCAAGCACAATGCCTGCCTCCTCCCTCTTTCTTTCTGTGCTCCTTTACTGTGTACGTGTGATTTTTAGCAGGGGAGAGGAAAGAACTCAGGGCCAACCCTAGAGAAATCTAATTGCCTTGTATTTATAGGGGCGGAGGGAAGCAGCGGAGGGCGACTGAACGTGCGCCTGCCCACGTTCTGATGGTTTAGATGGTTGGGTTAGTGGGAGCGGGCTGCCTTTTCCTTTAGCCTATTTCTTTAATCACCAATTGACCCAACCACATCGTTTTTCTAGCAACCAAATTCTAGTACGTTTGTGATTCACAGATGTGGGCTAAACTCCTTCTCTCCTAATTAATATGTGGGCGATGGCACCATACTGTTTGCATGCATGCACATCAATTCTTGTGGGAAGTACGACCATGCATACGTTTCCATATTTTTTAATGGGCTAAGCATGATTTCCTATTAAATGGCTCATTAAGGCCTATCATTTTTGCATGCATCTCAAGGTCTAGAATCAGATGAATATTTGACAAAGTACACCGTGCGTATATTTCATCGAGACGATATTTTTTATGTGCCGTTTAAATATTTCATTTTGTCGATGGAACAAAGTCGAACATTTATAATATATTCACCAATTTGGTGATATTTGCGTCCCTCGTGACAATTTTTGTTTGTATTTTCGCCGTTAGTGGCGGCGTTTATGCGTGCGAGCCATGTGTCCCATATATTTTCTTCATGACAAAACTTTACGAGTCTCGTCACATTTTATAATTGTCGGTTTAAGGTATGCATTATCGACATCTGAAAATATATCATATGCCTGTTTATTAGTTAAAAAATCAAGCGGTTGATTATAATTAATTCTATTTTCATTGTAAAACGAATTTTTCCATTTTGTGTTTATATTTTATGTGGTTTATGCATTTTATTTATCTTGGTCAAAATCCATGTCAACAGATGCCCCTCGAGGTCCGGGTTCGAAGAGATTTTTTTTGAGTCGGGCCCAGAGCTCGAAACTTTGTTATGCATCTTTTTTTTGTAAAGTACCTCCAGTGTATATATGGGCTCATGACTTTTTGTTAGTTGTGTGGCAGCTACGTGGTTGTGCAGTTTTATCCACACAATGCATTTTTTATATTATAATTTAGGCTCAGAACTCTTTCTTTTCGGAGCGCACGACTTAACATTGGGAGTTTAAGCTCATGAAGATTCGATCAAATTTAACATTTTTGAAACATGCTTATAGTTAAGCTCATATAGCATTGAACATTTTTATGTATGTTCAAAGTTTCACACGACGCTTGTAGTTTAGGCTCATATAGCACTGGAGTATTATATCTCTTTCTCTTCATACATGGCTAGTAGTTTATACTCGTATATCCTGGGAGCTTATATTTCCATATGAAGGATACACATATCATGCTTTTGTAGTCATGCTGCCAGCGAATCATGCTTTGCGTAACATCGAAGTATTTTCTGTCAATGTGTTTGCATGGTGCCAATAATTTATGTTGGAGTATGTTTTTTGTTCATTTTTGTTGTAACTCTGATTGTTTGTAGTCATGGGTCGTCAAAAGTGATTCGTCACACCCCTTGTAAGTGCCAACACACTTGGTAGGAGACTATCCGCGGACATCCATGTTGTGCCAACCTCAATGAATTGTTCTTCACACTGAGGCTTAAATTCTCCACCTAATAATAACTTAGAAAGCAATATTGTTCAGCTTTTTCTTTGTATAGGCCAATTTGGGGAAACATGCGATATTTTTTTTTGTGTTACAAAATATCTAAGAAGGATATCTTGCAATTTTTTCGAGTCCTGATCGAACATGGTTGTAACATTTCTTTACCAATTAGTCACGGTAAAATTTGAACAATTATCGAAAGAATATAGCTTTGCTACGTGTCGAATCTTGGTACGCGACAACTATATGAGCTATATGTTAACATTCGATTGGAAAAGGGGTCAAACCACCATATGGAGGGCATGGTTTGACATACCTTGGCCAGTTGGCATGCTATGTCTCCATATATTGAGCCTTAGCTTGCTCGGAAATCACCTATTTTATTAGCTCAAGACTGACACAAGAAGATACATAACTTTCTTTGCTTGATGATGTGTTATTTATTTCCAAGGTATGCAGATTCTTCCTAGTTTTAATGGAAGAAAACATTTAGTTGAGATAAGTGCTCCTCAATAGAAGTCACTCCTCAACCCACAGAATTTGTTCTGGATGAAAATTGGCATAACCATATGTAACCTGAAGGTCACTAGGTTTGATGTCTGGTTGCACTACGATGCACTCTTAGCATTCTATACCACATGAAAGATCATGGTATGACCTCATCCACAACTTTTTCGTTGAGAAATTTGGAAGCATGTGTGTTGACATATATATGATTATTTTCAACAAATTTTGATGGTTTTCCCCCCAGTATTTTAGGATATGGCAAGATTGGATTTATTGCCCACCTGTTGGGAGGAATTTCTTTTTGCACTAGATATTGAGTGTGCATTTTCCTTATGTGCCATTGGATATATGCTTCACATGTAGCATCCTTGATAATGGTGCCCCTGTCCCAATGCTCTTGATTTACCATCATATTTTAATGGTATCCCTTTTGTATGTATTTGTCAAGTTGATCATATTTGTTGACTATTATTTTTGTTAATTCACGCCACCTTTTTTTGAAAAGATGATGATATTAGTTTGGTTTCTCGCAAGACTCATGAAAGAGTGGGCTTTCTTTATACAGAGAATATCCATGCTTATAGTTTTATCTTGTTAAGAATTAGAGAGTTATTTCAATGACCTAGCTTATGTTGATATGGCATTGGATCATATGTTTGAAATTGGTTGTTCTTTGACTTACTACGATTTCACAGAAGATATTTTTTGTTGTTAACATATTTCCGTTCAAAAGAAACAAAGGAGCTTAATTGATCCTTTTTCTGTTTCGGTGGTACTCCCGGGTGGGCTTTAGCCACTTGATTATGAGTTCTTCTTCTATTTTCCAGAAACACTTCTGAAATTTAGATCAATCATTACGTAGGCTGACAATACAGTGATTTTTATGCATACTTGCATTTCCTGTTTGAGCCGGTGAGGCAAGTTTTGGCGAAATATGCTTGATCTTGCACCCTTTTGCTCGAGAGAACAACGTATGCTCGCAGTTTTGTCTCTTGCAGCATTGGAGCACCTTTAGACATATGGTTATTTAATAGGATGTTAGGAGTATTTACTCCCAGATGCACACGTTTGAACTTCAATTTTTTGATGAATATTTGATTTCCGCTGATTTGTTGCAGCACAGTTTATACTCTTAAGATGTTGGAGTATATATATAAATTTATAATGTTTTTTTGTTCATTTGGCTAACAATCCATACTCATGTTGCCTTGAATATCTTACTATACTCATGTGATTTAGAGTATTTTGTTTTATGTAGCTCATCTGGTAGGGTTTGATGTACCTTGGGCTCATGATGCAGTATGCATGTTTATATGCACAACATGCCTCGAGATGGATGGTCGCCTCGACTCTATGATATATTTTGTTTTGTTATATATGTTAGTAGCCAAATGATTTCAAGATTCAGCAATCTCTTCCCACTTTACCCATGTATTCCTCGATAGCGGTGATATGTATCTGACATTTCTGGATGCCTTCAACCTTAAATGATATTGCGTTTTGCTAGCCTTGGACATCTTTGGATGAGTTTGTCCTTAGCATATTGTATAAGGTAAGGCTGATTTTCCTCCAACCTCCTGGGGTAGGATCTTCATTTGCTTGCATAAAGTTGTATATGGGAGTGTTGTAGATGAACTTCCCTCCCGCGCGCCACGGGGTACCCAGAACAAATTTCCATTTCTACGTATCACAAGTCCTACATATTAGGAGGTGTTTGGATTGAATATTCTCCCAACATCTATGGAGAATATTTTTCTGAAGTCATGCTTAGTACTATAGGAGATTTAGGGTAAAAATTGCTCCCTACACTCTTTTGAATCTTCTCCAATAAACTTGCATATTTATTTACTTTCACTGGAGTTGCATCCGTCTGGGGTTGTTGAAAACTTTTTGAGCATGGTGGTGCTCGTTTATGACACCACCCTCTTGGCGCTAGTATCCCCTTTGGGCCCATCATGGAAGTAGCCAACAATATTCAAGCATAGAGATCATCATGGAGCACACATTCCTTCTTCAAAATTGATAGGAATGAGTCATTCTCATATTTGTGTTTCATTTATTTTGCCATTTATTATATGGCATTTTACTTCGCCATGGGCAACTATGTCATTCTTTATGTTCGACTCGTTGTTATAACCAGTTAAAAAATGATATTTATGTCTTGAGTAGTTGAAGCATGGTTCGTATTTTCTTAGTGCACCACACCTTACACTCATCACATAAATTTGCTCATGTTGACCATAGTTAGCTCGTAAGGTATTTGAACCATCAGTTTATTTCTATTTGTAGTGCCATAGTTTAGACTCGTAAGATATTGGCGTAGTACATTTTTATGTCGTAATTTATACTCGTAAATTATTCGATTATAATTGCTACATTTTATCACATGGTTTAAACTCGTGAGCTTTTGGAGTAAATTTTATTTATATGACACAATCTGTACTCACGTTATTTTGGAGTTTGTTTGATGAATTTTCTACAGAGTTTGTTTGATGATTTTTCTGCATCACAGTTTAGACTCGTAAGTTGTTGGAGTAATATTTTCTTTATATATGCCATAGTTTATACTCATGAGGCATTGGAGTAGATTTTTATGTCACAGTTTATACTCATAAGTTTATTGGAGTATGTTTGGTGATTTTTTTTGCATCACAGTTCAGACTCGTAAGTTGTTCGAGTATTTCTTTTGGTGCCCCATTTTAGACTCATGAGGGTACGTATGGAGTGTATTTTTCTGTGTGCCCCAATTTATACTCATGAGGGTATGGAATATTTTTTTCTATCACAGTTTAGACTCGTAAGTTTATTGGAGTTTTTCTTTTGTGTGCCCCAATTTAGACTCCAGAGGGTATGGAGTATATGTTTCTTTTCAGTCACAGCTTATACTCATAAGTTATTATAGTAATATATGTTTTATACCACAGTTTATACTCGTGAGGTATTGGAGTATGTTTGGTAAAAAAAAATTGTATCACAGTTTAGACTCGTAAGTTGTTGGAGTATTTTTTGTGTGTGACCCAGTTTATACTCTTGAGGGTATGGAGTAGTTTTTCCTTTGTAACAATTATTTTTCTTAAAATAAAGCGCACATAACATACCAACATTTGTATTGCATGCATTAATGCAAAAGATATGTCATTTCTATTCAGATTTCACTTGTCTTCTACAAGGACAAAATTATGACGATACAAGAACATTTGCTTCCCTGCATCATCATATCTAAAATTCACCTAGTGGAATAGGCATAACCATAATATAAAGAAAACATGGTCATGTACATATTTTCTTTGATAAAGACTCAACGACCTTTTCCTTACATATTTCACCTAGGAACGAGTCGTTCAACTAGTTCTAAGATAACCGGTTATGTTGGAATGTCGCCTGTAAACCTCGAAGATCGCATAGGCATCCAAGCATGCATACTTGATCTGTTTATGGTCCAGGTTGGACTTCTCCCACTGACTGACAGTGATGCTTTTGTCCCTGTAAAGACTTATGTTTGCAACCTTCTTTGCTAGCTTCTCCAATGAAGCCAAGTTGCCAACTTTTTGATTATGAACCTTGATACCCAGTCCCTGCACATCAACAGGTTTTCTGATACCCAAGTTATAGAACTTGAGTTTTTCTATGTCATTGTCAAGGAAGTTGCGCAGAAGTGGAGGGATAAAACTCCTGGCATGAGCCTGGTATAGCTGGTAAATTAGGCAATGCTTGCCCACACAAAACTGCAAGACAGCAGCACGTTGTGGCTCTTGATTAGAGAGAGCAAGTTGTTGCTCAAGTGGGAGCTTCTTATGCTCTTTGCTGTGGACATATCTAGTGTATTCATAGTCAAGGCCGACAACACGACACTTGGCATGATTATGATACTTTTTCCAGATGAACCTGATGAAGGCAACAACTGTTGAAGAGTTTCTAGTCACCGTAGTATGAATTCTTATACCACCCTTGCAGGTATGAAAAAGGCGGTCTGGATGATTGTTGTCCACACTCTTGGGGAATTGGACTCGGACTTTGCCGACCCTAATATTGTGAAGGTTGACATGGCGAACATTTCTTCGTTGAGGTTGAGGGCACATCGACTCAAAAGAAGTCAGGGAGGAATCATATGCAACGGGTGTTGATGACGACAAGGGACTTGACAATGTTGATGTTGGGTTCACATGGCATGTTTCATAGCCATTGGAATTGGGGTGCTTTCTGTTGCATTCAAGGGGAAACTTGAGAACCATCTCAGAGCATTCTCCAATAGATTTATCGGCCAGCGAAAGAATAGGCTCTGAAGCATCAACTTGAACTTTATTCCAAACCTTTGACGTCCTTCCATACAGAAACGATGAGGAGGGAAATATAATCATGGTATTTCCCCCATTCATAGGTTGCTCATAGTGGATTTTGTCCATTGTCTTCCCTTTTCCTTCTTTGTCTACCCTCATACTTCCCCCAAACTTGACTGGAGAGAAGACTTCCATTCCTTGGTCATGTTCAGTTGGTGATGTAGTCATATTATCCAGATGCTGATTTCTTGAAGCCACACATGGATCAACTAGCACATCAAGCCAAATGACTCCAATGCGGAGTCTCACTGACTGCGGCACTCGACCTTCCATACCTTCAAACTAAAGAAAACCATATATTAGTTTTCTTCATCTTTTTTTCGTGTATGCGTACATAATATTTTATGTTTTATGTACTATGGAAATTCATGTGTTGCAATCCTATGTTGGAATTCGAAGATGAGGGAAAAAATATGTCCCACTGGGCGTGCCAGAATCTGATGACGGGAAAAAATGGCGGGCGTGAGGCACGCGTCCACGTCATTGATACAAAGTGAAATTTAATGCATAAAATAAAAAAGAATCAAACATGGCAGGTACTTTATTTCCAGAACTCTTACATTTACATAAAAAATCCGTTAATTGCATCCTCGAAGAGAAAACCCCTGATTAAGAATTCCAACATATCTATTACATAGGATTGCATCACATGCGTATTACAACATACTACAAGAGAAATCCTCTTCGCGGTCGACGACGAACTCCTTCTTGGTGAGCTTGAAGTTTGGTTCCATGCAAGTACTCCTCTATGATTTTATGTGTGATGTTTGGGAATATATTTTCCTAGCATGCAACAATTTGTGTGTGTTCAACCTCATTTATATGCGGAATGCAGGTTGATTTTGGCTAGGCATAGTTTATCCTACGTTTGGCATAGGATATGTATTTATTTTCTTTGAGAATTTTATATGACATCTTTGGTTTTGGTGGCATGGATATATGTGACATGCCAATTTTAAAAAGTTTTGCATCATCACATTACTACTATCACCGCGTGACACTGATATGGTGCCCATGTGTAGCATAATGGACTGAAGCTTTCTGACACAATTTTGATGCTTTTTATAGTGCATATGATATGTGCAATATTTTGTTGACTTTGACTCACGCGGTGCAATGATATGACACACACGTATAGCTTGACCCGAATGGAGTTTGTTTATGATATTTTTTATTGTTTAAAGCCTATGTGGGCTACATGAAATATGCCTTATCATATATTTTGCATGAATTTTGTATGCATATGTGGATGTGGAGTGAACTTATTTTTATTAAGTTCTGCTTTACCTGTATTACTATTAACACCGCGTGATACTAAGATAATGCCCGCATGCAGCGTAACCAAGCAAAGGTTTGTGGAGCAATTATGGTGTTGCATGAGTCGTATGACATCTATCTTTTTTGTTTATGTTTTTTACCTCACATGGTATTAGCAAACTCCACATAGCGTCATTTCATTGGTGCTAGTGTGTAGCATAACCCAAGTAAAGTGAGTTTGTGATATCCATTTATGACGATGCTAATAGTTTAGGCTCTTATAGCATTGGAGCATTTCATGACATATTTTATTTGACTTTGGACCAAATATGTGGCCTGAATACTTTGTTTAATTTTCTCTTACTTGTATTACTACTAACACCGTGTAGCATTATGATAATGCCCACGTGTAGCGCAACCAAGTAAGATTGGTTTTTTATGATGCAAAATGTTTTATCATTCATCTTGCATGATTTTAGTTTTTAGGTGTGTAACATGAACACATTTTTTAATCAGTTTTTCCCTACCTGTATTACTATTAACACCGCCTGGCATTAAGATAATGCCCGCGTGCAGCGTAACCAAGTGAGGGAATATAATTTTATGCTCCGGTTTGTATTGCAACTAGCGTGACACATAATGCCTGTAGCGCAACCAAACAAGAGTTTATCATGAGTTCGGTTTAGCGCGTTCGGAATTTCATTCCAACTTAGTCATATCCATTTTTTTATGATGACCAAACTAAGGCAATTTTTTATGAGGTTTTCACACCTGTGACACTCTCTTGATTTGTATCCATGTATATAGACCAAACCAAGGAACGAGGCGTTCATCTTGGCTTGTATCGCTAAAGGGACCGAACCAAGACGGAGATCAATAGGACGAAGCGCACGCAACATTTAAAGGAATCGTGCTTACAAGAACCATGCATGCTCCTTGACTCGTACCGCGATGGCTGAGCCGAAGGCGAAAATTTGGGATAGATATAACATGCTCCTTGGTTTGTACCGTGATAGCCGAACCAAGGACAAAAATTTGGGATGGATGCAACATACTCTTTAGTCTATACCAAAATGGCCAAACCAAAGACAAAATTTTGAGATGAAACAAGCAACTTAGTCTGTACCGTAATGGCCAAATAAAGACAAGGATTTTGGAGAGGTGAAACATACACCTTAATTTGTACCAACGATGGTCGAGCTAAGGACAAGAATTTTAGGATAGGAGGAGGAAGAAAACTACCCGGCCTGTACCGCAGTGGCCAAACCAGGGGCTAAAGGAGAACCATAAATCTCACCTTCAAGCTTTCGGCAAGCACAATGCCTGCCTCCTCCCTCTTTCTTTCTGTGCTCCTTTACTGTGTACGTGTGATTTTTAGCAGGGGAGAGGAACAAACTAAGGGCCGACCCTAGAGCAATCTAATTGCCTGGTATTTATAGGGGTGGAGGGAAGCAGTGGAGGGCGACTGAACGTGCGCCTGCCCACGTTCTGATCGTGGAGATGGTTAGGTTAGTGGGAGCGGGCTGCCTTTTCCTTTGGCCTATTTCTTTAATCTCCAATTGACCCAACCACATTGTTTACTAGCAACCAAATTCCAGTACGTTTGTGATTCACAGATGTGGGCTAAACTCCTTCTCTCATAATTAATATGTGGGCCATGGCACCATACTGTTTGCATGCATGCACATCAATTCTTATGGGAAGTACGACCATGCATACGTGTCCATATTTTTTTAATGGGCTAAGCATGATTTTCTATTAAATGGCTCATTAAGCCCTATCATTTTTGCATACATCTCAAGGTCTAGAATCAGATGAATATTTGACCAAGTACACCGTGCATATATTTCATCGGGACGATATTTTTTATGTGCCGTTTAAATATTTTATTTTGTCAATGGAACAAAGTCGAACATTTATCATATAGTCGCCATTTTGGTGATATTTGCGTCCCTCGCGACAATTTTTGTTTGTATTTTCACCGTTAGTGGCGGCGTGTATGCATGCGAGCCACGTGTCCCATATATTTTCTTCATGACAAAATTTACGAGTTTTGTCACATTTTATAATTGTCGGTTTAAGGTATGCATTATCGACATCTAAAAATATATCATATGCCTATTATTTAGTTTAAAAATCAAGCGGTTGATTATAATTTATTCTATTTTCATTGTAAAACAGATTTTGCCGTTTTTTTTATATTTTATGTGGTTTATGCATTTTATTTATCTTGGTCAAAATCCATGTCAACAGTGGCATCTCAGATCTGGACACAAGGTGAAAGTACACCGTCAAGGTCCACGGTCAAGGGGGTCCGGGTGGACGCGATCTCTCACTGCTTCCGCCATTTGAAGTGGCCACCGGCCCAGGGCGTCGCCCGCTGCACTCCCAGCTGTACCCGCCTCCTCGCCGCATTAAAAAACCTACATTTAAACCCGTGTGGAATGCGAGAAACCAACTCCGGCCACACACGTCCGTTCAGGAGCAGGACAACAGCCAAGCTCCTCCTTCCACCATTTTGTCCACTCTTTCGGCAGCATCGGACGAGCAGGAAGAGCTATTCTCCGGCATAAAAGCCGTCTGGGTGGCCCTCCAAGCCCGGCAGTTACGAGCGAGGCCGCTCGCTTCTCCACCTACCTCGCCTAGCCCGTCGGAGGTAGTTGCCACACTAAGCCAAAACGTGGTTCCGCATCTGGCCTCTCCAATAAGGCTCGAGGAAGAGTGTCGACTTGCTCCACGCGGGCTTGTCAGGGAGGACGGCGGCACGGGCATCATCGCTGCCCTCGACGCCGCCGCATCATACAACGCTTCCAGTGTCTGCGACTGCGCCATCCGTGGTCGATGCGCACGTAGCCGCGACACGCAGGCTAAGAAAGAAGTCGCCGCGGATGTCGACGAGGTGACGTGGCTAAGCGGATGTTGACGAGGTGATGGCCAGCACGTCCCTGCCCGCCGCCATCATCGAGGAGGAGTAGAACACGGGAGGCCACCGCCGATTGTATCCCATGAAGGCCACCGCCGATTGTATCCCATGAAGGCCACCGCCGAGGCCACGCCGGCAAAAATAGTGGGTGTCTTGCACGATTCTTCTTCTACCGGATGCTGGAGGAGGACATAGAGATCGGGCGGTGACCTTTTAGATTAGGTATATTAATTCTACCAGGCTGGTTGTAATGGGAGTATCATAAGTAGTATCAGGGATGCCAACTAGTAGGCAAATTTGATGAGGTGACATAGAATTAAATGAAGAAAGAGAGGGTTGAGTGTCCTATTATGATACCGTATGGAATTAAGTTACTCCCACTGTGGTTAGTCTTACGCCTTGTTCGGTTCAACCTCCTTCCAAGTGGTTTGGAGAGGAATGGAGGGGAATTTGGCTTGTACATGATTTAATCCCCCACATCCCTGTTAATCTATGTATATTGTGGGCATGTTATTTGACCCCTCATTTTGTCACGCTACGACCAGTGTGAGTGTCTGCATGCAGTACACCATCCTATAATTTGGTGGATGCCAAGCTAGCCCAAAAAGGAGCTATAACTTTTTTTCAAGCTGAAAAATGTTACCGAGTTAAGCTGAAGGCGTCTCTTATTTTCTTTCGAATGGGAAATAAGGCGTCTCTTATTTTCTTTCGAATGGGAAATAAGCTGGAGAGCTGGAGAGTGTCTCTAATGGGCTGCCTCTAGTGTTAAGGCCATCCAGTACGAAATACGGGCAGCCGACTGAGCCGATACAAAAGCCTATCCAGCTTAAAGCCCATTTGTTTTTGTTTTTTGCGAGGAGAAGCCCATATTTCTTGAAGAGGGGGTGATCCCAGAAAAACCCTCCTTCCTCCTCGCTTCCACTTATACTGCAGCTCGCTGAACTCTCTCGCTTCTGTTGCCCCCAATTCCCCCCGCTCCCCATCTTCCTGACTCGTACAAAAAAAAAACCCTCACCTTCTTCCTCACTCGTACAGAAAACACCTGCTCCTCTTCTGCCACTCCTACAAAAAAACCCAGCCCTCCTTCTTCCCCACTCGCCTGCCACTAGGCTCGTCTCTGGCTACTCTGCTCAAACCGGTGAGCTAGGCGCGATGCCCGCAAGGAAAATGGAGTCGGCTGGCCCCAGCGCCAAGAAGATGAGGCTCCCGCCAGTGGCGACGCCGGTTGTAGATCCCGCACCCGGCAGCGTGGGGAGAATTGGCGAGCCCCCCCCCCCCCCACCCGGATCTGAGGAACCATTAGAATCTCCGGTGGACCGCAGCAGCGGTCTCCCGGACGACATTCTTGGGGAGATCATCTCACTTCTCCCCACAAAGGATTGCTACCGCACACAAGTCCTCTCAACTCGGTAGCGCCCGATATAGCGCACCGCGCCCCTCAATCTCGACTGTTCATCAAATTTCTGTCCTTCCTGAATTTGATCTCCTCAAAGCCATCGTCTCCTCTCACCAGCAGGACCCTGTTCAACTGCATCCCGACACGCTATCTGCTGTCCATACCCTACACGGTGGACGCTTGGCTGACATCCCCTGAATTCGGAAAACTCCAGCAGTTTGAGTTCTACCATTACCACGAAAGTTTCATACCACGAGCAAACCAAGAATTTGTGCCCACACCACCGTTTTCCATTTCGTGGTTTTCCTCCTCTCTTCACACCACTACCTTCGCCCGGTGCCATCTACTAGACGATCTGGTACAAATGCTTCGACTCCCACTACTAAAAAACTTTCTCTTGTGGTGGTTTATCAGTCAGAGGCCTCACTGCACAACATCATCCACTCCAGTTGCCCTGCCCTGGAGCACTTGTTGATTGTTTTGGGAATAGAAATCCCTATCAGTTGTCTCCAAATAAAGTCGCCTCACCTTAAAAGCATTGGAATTTGTTTTGAAGGACAGCAACTCATCATTGAAGATGCCCCTTCACTTCAAAGGTTGCTCCTTGATGATTGTTATAAACCTTCGCAAATAACTGTCGGCTCTGCGCCCAAACTGGAGACCTTGGGTGTAATTAGTGATCCATTTAATGATCACAGGAAGTTGGTGTTTGGCTCCTCACTTTTTTAGGTACTGTATATTATCATCTACACATTTGTAATCATAAGCTGCATTTTTCATTTGTACGCATAAGTTTTAGGGACAATTCCATTTCTGCCCCTAACTTGAACCCACTACTCAAATTTGCCCCTAATTTCAATGTGTGCTCAAATTTGCCCCTCTACCGTTAGTTACCCTTATAAAAATGCCCTTCTATGCCGTTACCGTTTGGTCAAATAACTTTGACCATCTCGAAAAAATAGAAAAATAAAAAAAATCTGAAAATTTGTGGGATCGAAGGTACTCACGTTCTCTACGTGTGTGCAAATTTTCATGCTGTTTGGGCATTCTAGGAGCTCGTGGCAAAGGAAAAACAGTAAATATGTACGCCTGTGAACAGCAAATAAAAAAAATAGCAAGAAAATTCAAAAAATATGGACTTTTTTGGCATCCAAGATGCTCAGGTGCGCAAGGTATGTGCAAAATTTTGTTGTGTTTGGACATTGAAGGAGCTCGTGGAGAAAAAAACAAAATTTGTTTCGGAAAAAACTTCAAAAAAATACACTATTTTTTTGCTAGAGCTCCTCGCATGTCATTTGATAACAAAATTTTGCACACACCTTGCGCACCCGAGCATCTTGGATTCCAAAAAATTTCATATGTTTCTGAAATTTCTTGCTATTTTTTTTGAATTTACTATTCAAAGATATGCAGATTTATTGTTTTCCTTTGCCACGAGTTCCTGATAGTGGCCGGTTTGGTAGTGGGGCGCCCGGATCCAAGTCGATTTGGTGCACAATGCCCTGCTTCGGTGGCAAACCAGGTGGTACCTCCTCAGGAAACACATCCTCATACTCCTGCAAAAGATCAAGAACAACACTAGGAAGAGTTGAGGGTAAGTCGTTAGCAGCCAATAAAGTTTCCTTTTACAGGAGTACAAAGAATGGAGTATTAGGTTCTCTCAATTCTCGCATATCCCTTTTCCTAGCTGTCATAACTAATCCCTCTTTTTCCCCGGGCTTGGTCATATTTGGATGTGGAGCTTTTGGCTGTGGAAACACTACCTCACTATGTTTGTGGCTCACTCGTTGTGTATGATCACTTCCTCGGGTGTCATGGGCAGCCAAGTGAACTTTTCTCCTCTATGGACAAAACATAAGCGATTCGCACGCCCGCTGATTTGCACATCACGGTCATGCAACCACGGTCGTCCAAGAAGCAAGTGACCAGCGTGCATCGGCACCACATCACACTCAACATCATCTTGATATGTACCTACTGAAATTGGTATTCGCACGCTGCTAATCACCTTAATTGCGCCAAATCATTCAGCCATTGCATGCGGCATGGATGTGGGTGACGCTTTGTTTGCAGTTGAAGATTCTCGACCATCTCCGTGCTTGCAATATTGTCGCAGCTGCCACTATCAACAATCACTCGACATATCTTTGAGTTGATAAGGCAACGGGTGTGGAAAAGATTATGTCGTTGCCCCTTTTCCTCCTCCACAACTTGGGCGTTAAGTGAACGACATACAATCAAAGCTTCTCCATCAAGTCCCTCATGAGATAAAATAGTTCCTCCTACTTCCCAACCTTGCTCCTCTTCCACTTCATCATTGCCACCTTCATGGTCACTGTCAGACTCCCATTCACCTCGTCCATTGAGGATCATAGTTGTTTTGCTGGGGCATTCCGAAGAAATATGACCTCTTCCTTTGCACTTGTGGCATTGAATGTCGCTGCTATGTGTAGAACTCATTTCTGGAGGTGGAGCAGAGGATACTCCTACTGTAGCTGATGGCCTCTTATCTTGATTGCGAATAGCAGGTGAGGAAGCTGTCGAGGCATGTGGGTGCCTAGGTGGTGCACCCTCAAACTGAGAACCATATGACTGTTGTGTTTGCTGCCATGAGCATGTGGTGGTGCGGCCTTGGAAAGCACGAGTACGACCATTACGCATATTCTTCTTCTCAACTCTTATAGCTTGATGCACCACATCTTGTATTGTATCATAAGGAAACATCTCCACAAAATCTGATATTTCATCATTCAGCCCATGTAAAAATCTTGCCATTTTCGCCTCATCACTTTCACAGGTTCTTGTTCGAATCAGCAACACCTCAATCTCTTTATAGTACTCCTCAACAGTGCGGGAACCTTGAGTGAGCCCCTGCAACCGCTCGTACAATTGCCTCTCATAGTATGATGGAACAAAACTGCGCCTCTTGACTTCCTTCATCAAAGTCCAGCTGCGGATATGATTATTGTCGGACATCAACCAATCGTCTTGTAGCTGATTCCACCATGTAAGAGCATACCCAGAGAACTCCATAACAGCAAGATCAACTCTCTTGGCTTCAGAAAAACCATGGATGCGAAAGATTTGGTCACGCTTCTCTTCCCACTCAATATATGCATACGGATCCTCTTTTCCCGTGAATGATGGCACATGTAGCTTCACTCTCGCTTGGTTGTCACGGTCATCCTGATCACAACAGTCATAAGGATGACCGTTGCGACCAAAAATAGCACCACGACGAGGCGGGGAGTAGGGTTCATAATCCCCCATTCCATCCTCTTCGTCACCATGCGCGGAGAGATCTTCAAGGAAGATGGCATCACCATCATGTGCCGCTTGTCGCCGGTGATCAGCAGCAAACCCGCGGGGTCATGGCCTCGCCCGCGAGCTTCTCCTCCATGCAGCCCACCCTCACGGGGGCAGCAAAATTGCCACGCCTCCGTTCAGCACCAACAGCAGGGGCGTCGTGGGCAGCATCTCCTGCCGCTCTTCCACGACCAACATGGTGATCGATGTTTCCTTGCCGTTGCCGGTTGTCGGCGGCCAACGAGGCAGCGGGGCTGTGTTGATATTGATCCCCATTACCCGCGATAGGGAGACGACCACCGAACATCCTTCTCATAGATGCAACTATACTCTCCTCAATCATATCACCAAGTGTTGCGCGAGTTTTTGGGAGATCATCTTCCACATATTGATGCCCATGTACACTCAAGTTGGATCATGTCATGTTAACTCTTGGAAATAAGTTGATGCTGAGCATCCCACGTTCATCCCCATGTACACTTCGACTACTCTCCAAACCCCAAGTGGACATATGACAAGACCTCGAACATACGCCATTGGACACAAGGTGAACTCGCTCCTCTCCGAACCATCACTTTCTACATGTGAGATGTGGCTACTACCTCCAACGTGTGTTCTATGCATGATCGGGTACTTGGAGGAAAGCCACGAAGTCACCACATCCAACGGAAAAGCTAGCGAGGACGCCAAGTACAAGGACCAAGAGAAGAAGCTGCGCGAAGCTACAGCAACCGGACGACCGGCCCAGCCCGGACGTCCGGCCCCTGAGGACCCGAGCCGAATCTACGGACGACCGGAGCCACCGGACGTCCGACGACTCCCAGCGCCCGGACGACTGCCAGACACCGGACGTCCGACACTCTCAAGCGCCCAGACGACCGACGCCGACCGGACGTCCGACACCACCTGTCCAGAGCCAAAACGCCGCACGTCCGACATGCACCGGACGACCGGACCCTCGCGAGCCGCCGAACGTCCGGTACTGCTTGGACGTCCGGCGCTGTCGCCCGCCCGTGTGTTGGGCCGAAGCCACTTACCCTTTCATTCGCCTAGACTATATATACTCCTCCACCTCCTCCTAGTTAGGGTTAGCGTTGATTTAGCTCATTGTTAGATAGAGCTTCGCTCATCCATATTGGATCTCCTCCTCGTGAGAGACCGCGGCCTCTTCGGAGAAGATCCACCATGGATTCAAGACCCCTTTACGGGAGATCCCTCGTGGATTCAAGACCTCCTCTCGGAGATGAGCTACCGCCACTTGTATCGTCCGTTGTTGACTTTGGATCATGTATCTCCCTTTGTGTTCATCGATCTAGCACATGTGTGATTGATCTTGTTGGTTTGAGTGATTCTCTTGTGATTTCCCCGTGATTTCCCTCATGTTCTTCCGCTCGTTCTTCGTGTTCCTCGTAGGGATCCTCTCCAAACGTGAAAGATCGTCCACATAGGGTTCCGCCCTACATCATCTTGGTATCATGAGCCAGGTTGATCACGTTTTTGGAGCCCCTACCCCGTGTTTTCTAGCTTGATTTTGTTGTGTTCTTCCCCAAATTCGAAAAGTCCTCACCAAAAATAGCCCCAAATTTTTTTGTGACTTGTAAGTGTGATGAAGTTTTGTTGATTTTGATCCATGGATTTGATTGGTTTCTAGTGGATCTAGCATTTCCCCAAGTTTCCCCATCTTTCATCCACAAAATCTCTTCAATTTTGACCCCAAAATCCCAAAATTCCGCCCAAAATCACGTCCCGGAACTCGCATCTCGCGTTGACCCCGACCCACCGGATGGACGACGCTTTACGAACGTCCGGAGCCCCAGGAACCACCGGACGTCCGACCTTTCCGGACGACCGGAACCTCTAACCAGAGCTGAAATTAGCGGATTTCCGACCTTCCCGGACGTCCGGCGACCGGACATCCGTCCATTTACGGACGTCCTTAACCTGTAGATAATGACTTCGGCTGATTCTTGTTTCGGCCATAACTAATTCATCCGGACTCCGATTTTTGCGTTCTTTAGCTCGTTGAAAAGCTCTTGAAATTCCCCTTCCAAAAAAAATACCATCATCATCATTTGACTCCATCAAAGTTTGTGAATTTTGGCATCTTTTTCTAGGGCTTCCACAACATCATCCGCTACACCACCACCGACTTCCGCAACCTAGCCAATTTTGTTCCCCATGGTTGTTTGAGTTGTGACTTGAGTCTCCTAAGGTGTTTAGGCTACTTAGGGACGGTTGCTTCTTCATCAACCACCACCATACACTTCCACCATCCCAACTTAACCCAATTTTGTTTGTGTTGTGAGTTGTGTCTTCTAAGGTGTTTCGGCTACTTAGGGACCGTGCTTCCAACTCCGACACCGTGTATAGTTCACCACCTTACCCTCCACTTCCGCATTGCGTACTCCAAAACCACCATTGCATTTCCGCAATCCCATTGAGCTTCCGCAACCACCACCGCATTGCGCTACCACCATTTGACATTTGTCTTTTGAGATTTTGAGTTCGCGGTTTTTCCGTTTCCTAAGGTGTTTCGGCTACTTAGGGACGAGTCTCCATCATGTTGGTATCTACATCAAGAACACCGCCACTCATCATCGCCAAGGACGGTAACCTCGACGACACCATTGTATATTCCCCTTGCAAATTGCATTGATAACCCCTAGCCCATTTTGCGTTTCTTGCCTATCGAGACTAGCCATTTGAGTATTGCCGGCAATGTTACTTGTGCACATTAGTGATCATCGATACACCATCCGTTGCATACATACCATATCATATTGGTATCATATCATCCATTGTGTCACAATATCGTTCCCGCATATACAAAATTGCTATCTTGGTTTGTGCATTGTGCAAAAGTGGCCATTGAAAAAAAAAGAATAAGCTTTTAAGCAAAAAGAGAAAGAGCAAAGAAGCTTGTAAGCAATAGCCATAGCATCATACCACATTGCACATAAGATTGTCATATCCGACCATCTTGGATCATCTTGAGAAACACTGGGAACCATACATATATATCATACTTGGGATATAAAGTTTATCCATTTTGCATATCATAGGTTGTGCACAAGTGTCGTATCCGCCTATTGAGCAATCGTGCTAGTGTCTCTCTTGAGTTGTGCAACACGAGCGTTTTGGTGGATTCCACATTTTGGTGCTCATTCCTTGGTTGCACGACCCCATTTATCTATCTGTGTGTGCGTTTTCGTGTACCTTTCAATTGCTATTGGTCTACTTGTTTCGCTTGCAAATTTGTGAATCTCTTTCAACATTATTGACTCTTGCTAACATTTTGCATTAAATGTTTGTGCCACTATCCTCAACGAGCTCTGCTTTACTTGTGTAGGTGTGAGAAACCGACAAGAATTGGTACCAATTGTGCTATTTCCTTGTTACATCATTGAGTGATCATTGATCCATTTTCAACATCGTTCAAGGTACATTTGGTATAAGTTCTTCTCTTTCTCCCACTCATATTTGCTCGAGTCTTGTGATGGATAGGCAAGGCATTTCCTCTCCGGTCTACGACAACAACGACGGCGTGAACAACTACATCACCAAAGCGTCCATCTTCAATCTACAACAACAAATGCAAGGCGCACAATCAAAATTGCGAAAGCGCATCAAGAACCTCTCCTTCGACATTCGTCACTCCGAAGCAAGGAAAAGGGACTACATCGACAAGAAGCTTTCCGCACATAAAGAGGAGTAAGATGCAAGGATGGAGGAGATGAGAGCCTTGATCAAGTCGTCTTCCCCTTCGTCATCTTCAAGGCGGTGACGTTCTAGTCACAAGTCTTCGGAGCGCCCAAGCGATGCAAGCGCAAGTCGTCCACATCTCCATGGCGACCACCATCACGTTCGTGATCCACATCATCATGAAGGGCAAGTCACCTCCAAGCATCATGTGCATGACGACGACGAACGACATCTACTATGAGCTCCAGTTCGACAACGACACCATCATCATGAAGATGCTCGCAAAACACAAGTGCACAAGTCCCAACAAGCCCTACTTCACGCCAAGTCCAAGCTTCATGAACAAAAGAAAAGACCGCTAGACGAGCACCGCCAAGACGGAGCTACGACTACACCAACCACTTCGGCATCTTCGCCAAGTGCTATCAAGGCATCTTCGCCTTTGGACGTACGGCATCTTCGCCTACTTCCCATGAGTTCGCCTACATCGACATCTTCAACAACAAGGCGACCACCTACGAGCGAGGGCGACACTTCCATCTTCGGAAGCCCCTCAAGGAAGATGGCCGAGCATGGGAAATTCCCTTCGGTCATGGAGACGAGCTACGAGGTGCCACATCATATGGGCCTCCCACACCAAGACGGTGACAAGAAGGTCGAGCAAGGGCCATCCCCTTCGACCACGGCGACGAGCGCGAATATCTTCTACAACATGAAGACGGCGCCCATATTGGACTCATACTCGAGTCAAGCTCTGCGACCAGCATGGAGACATTTGCACCTACACCTCTCCGACACCCACATATGTTGAGCTACCCCATTTGTCATGTGAGGAGAGCCACCACCCCATGAGAGAGATGAGTGACTCCACCATATGTGACATTGAGAGCATTTCCTATGAGAGGATGAGTGTGACCACCACTAGCCCCACACATGAGAGCATGCCACACATCCTATGTGAGGTTGAGCGCAATTTGAGTGACTCCACCAACCATATGAGTGAGAGCATCCAAGAGGGAGTGAGTGAGCCACAACACTTAGTGAGTGAGATAGTTGACACGGCATGTGAGGCCACCATGATTTCTAATGACTTAACCTCTACTCCTAGTGTGTTTTCTTCTTTGGTGCTAGGTCTCCGACATGACGACATGCCTATCCTCGATGAGTCCATCCCTCCAATGGGAAAACCGATGGCCATGGTGGACGATGAGGCACCCCCCACGTGGTTCCATCAAGATGAAGATGACAACGAGACGATCTTCAACACTTCACCTACAACACATGAGCGACGCTCCAACGGTAACATAGGTGATGGTGCTTCTCTTGTCCCACTAGTGGACTCTCTAGACAATGATTGCTTGCATGATCTTGATCCTCCTATTCCCATGCTTCATGCTAGTGCGACTTCTTCATGTCTTGACTTACCTATTTATGATGAATATGATGATGAGCATGTTGAGTTGCCTAGTTGTGATGCTATGCTTCATAGGATATCTTGTGAAAATTCTATTGGGCACTTCATGTTTGAAAATCCATTTGAACTTGTCATATGCTATGAGTGAGATCTCCCATATTGCATCATTTCAATCTCAACATAGTAACTATGCATGCCCCATTAAAATAAATCCCATTTGCACTTATGGCATAGATGACGAGATGATGGTCATTGGCTTTTGTTTTTCATGTGATGATATTGCCATGCTTCCTTTACATGATTTGCGCAATTCATCTACTATACCATGCCATGATCACATTGAACCACATATGCTTTGTTTTGAATGTTGTCAATATTCTCCATGTGATGTTTCTACTCAGACTCATGAGGAGACCCCCATAGTTTCCTCATACATATTAGGAGATTTTGATGCATTCCATACTTTGCATGATTCCCATGATTGTGTGCACCATATGCATTCCATGAATAACAATGCTCTCGATATTTTCCATGATGCATTACACAATTTGAGTCTCCATTATGCTATACATAACAACAAACCTATCATGATGGATGACATGTTTCTATATCACGCATCTCATTTATTTGAGCATTGGCTATTTTGTGCTAACCGACACAAGCACGTGCGCATCATGATGGATGATGTGTACATATACCATGCACACACAATTTTTCCTTTGCCTTTGTTTTGTGTAGGTACTCACATATACTTGTCAACCTCTCAATCCCAAGAGTTGATGAAACGAGCTCTTGAGAGAAACGATGCTTTGGGATCCCGTGGACTATCCTTACCACCGTTCTCTTCACGCAAGGACTACGCGTACCTCTTCTACTTGGCTCTCACACGGCTATGGGCTATATACCATTTGTCCCCTTATGCTCATTTTACCGTGTTCATTTTGCATGTTATACTTGCTTCTATGCCTTTTCCATGCAATTGTGACCCTTGCTTGCATCTACCCATGATTGACCCTATGTGTATTTGCATGCTTGGTGGACATCCTTGTTGCTATTGCCATGTTTATCATGTGCCCCATGCTATCGATGCTTGTTGTGTTGGGAGAGTCATGATGTCCCATTGCTATTTACATATGGTCTCTCGCCAATACATTGATGCTATTTGCCTCACATTTTGCTTTCATGCTTGTGCTATGACATGTGAATTATTCATGCACACTATTTGCACCAATGACATGCTTGCCATGATTCCTCCTAGTATGTTGCATCTTCGCACTACTTGCTTGCTTGACTTGATCTCTATGATTGCTTGCTATGTTACATCACCCATGTTCCACTATTACTCGCTTTCTTGGGTTGATGACATATATGCTCATGCCTCTCACATGATATATCTTGTTCATTGTCGATTTCCTCCAAGTGTTTCATCTATGCTTATATATCTTGGAGACTTTGACACTTCACTTGTGATGCATGCTTGTTTGATTGAGCCTATTGTATTTGGTTGTTCTCGCATCATATGCCTCCATACTATGAAATGCTTCCTTGTACTTTCTTATGATGAGCATGATGCATACACTTGTTGGGTTTCTTACCACACGAATGATAGGTTTTGCACTTCCGCTAACCTCATTTGTTTTTCCGAGTGTTTTTCATGTTCTTTCATTTTGAAGGATTCACAAGGCGGTAATATCACGAGACACCTTGCTTATGTTAAGGCATACAAGATGCGCAACTCCATCATCCTTGAGAACCTCCTAAAGGTGACCTCCTTCCCTTTGAGCCATCCTCAAATACACATATTGGACGGGTCATTCTTTCATTGTTGTTTGCTTCTTCTTGTCTACATGATACATATATTGGATGGAGGACCGACATTGGAGATGGACCCTATGGACCTTCAAGTTGAGGAGTGCCACGACATCGAGCTAAGGTACAACACCACCCATGACAAATTTGCACCCTATGCATGGATTGACACACAATATGATTGTCTTGTTGCACCTATTCCCATGTCATCCATGATATACGAGCTTGCGCATTTTCTTAGCAAATTTGTTGTGATCTTTCTTGATGGCATATTCATACATCGTGATCATATTTCCTACCATCAATTGCACGATAACATAATCATGTTGAGCATCCATTGCCATATTCATGCTATTGATAAACCGTCTCACTATGACATCATTTTGCATCGTGGTTGCATTCATCATATTCACAACACATTTGTGTGCACAATGATTGCATTTCCTCCCATGAATGCTTTGCATCTCATTCTAGATCATCTTGATAAGCTTCATGCGTTTTGTCACGACCAATCTTGCCGCACGGTCACTCCGGCGACACCTTGGACTACTTGGATTGCGCCATGTCTTCAACTTCGTCCAACTACAAGTCCGTCTACGACAACCGTTTCCATGGTGATGAGGATCACGATCCGATGTCGGATCTTTCCCAAGGGAGGGGAGATGATGCGGAGCATCCCACGTTCATCCCCATGTACACTCTGACTACTCTCCAAACCCCAAGTGGACATATGACGAGACCTCGAACATACGCCATTGGACAC
Organism: Aegilops longissima; assembly: GCA_021605205.1. Taxonomy (NCBI): domain Eukaryota; kingdom Viridiplantae; phylum Streptophyta; class Magnoliopsida; order Poales; family Poaceae; genus Aegilops; species Aegilops longissima. Next base: position 311,299,309 of record CM038678.1, read on the forward strand.
AAGGTGAACTCGCTCCTCTCCGAACCATCACTTTCTACATGTGAGATGTGGCTACTACCTCCAACGTGTGTTCTATGCATGATCAGGTACTTGGAGGAAAGCCACGAAGTCACCACATCCAACGGAACAGCTAGAGAGGACGCCAAGTACAAGGACCAAGAGAAGAAGCTGCTGGCTTACAGCCACCGAACGACCGCCCAGCCTGGGCGTCCGGCCCCGAGGACTCGAGCGAATCTACGGACGGCCGAGCCACCGGACGTCAAGCGACTCAGCGCCGGACGACCGCCAGACACCGGACGTCCGACACTCTCCAGCGCCCGGACGACCGACGCCGACCGGACGTCCGACACCACCTGTCCAGAGCCAAAACGCCGGACGTCCGACATGCACCGGACGACCGGACCCTCGCGAGCCACCGGACGTCCGGTACCTATCGGACGTCCGACGCCTGTGCGCCCGCCCGTGTGTTGGGCCGAAGCCACTTACCCTTTCATTCGCCTAGACTATATATACTCCTCCACCTCCTCCTAGTTAGGGTTAGCATTGATTTAGCTCATTGTTAGATAGAGGTTCGCTCATCCATATCGGATCTCCTCCTCGTGAGAGACCGCGGCCTCTTCGGAGAAGAGCCACCATGGATTCAAGACCCCTTTACGGGAAGATCCCTCGTGGATTCAAGACCTCCTCTCGGAAATGAGCTACCGCCGCTTGTATCGTTCGTTGTTCACTTTGGATCATGTATCTCCCTTTGTGTTCATCGATCTAGCACATGTGTGATTGATCTTGTTGGTTTGAGTGATTCTCTTGTGTTTTCCCCGTGATTTCCCTCGTGTTCTTCCGCTCGTTCTTCATGTTCCTCGTAGGGATCCTCTCCAAACGTGAAATATCGTCCACATAGGGTTCCGCCCTACATCACAAGTGGAAAAATAAAAATATATGTGGAAAACACTCAGCTCACCTTCTTGCTTACCCAAATTCTAATGATTCCTTGGCGGCTGTGCGGAAGTAGCAAATCAGGAGTGGACGGGCGAATGAAAGGAAGGAAGCTGACGGTTTCTAGGTGGATCTGGGTGGGGTAAAAAGGGAGGGCTAGTGCTGAGATCCAATCGATGCAAACCAAATGAACAAGAAAAAAATTTGTAGATCCTTGCACCACGTTTGAGCTGCAACACTTGTCACTTCATCTTCTGAAATTTCTCACCAAACTGAATATGATTGCACAGTTGCTCAACACTTTCTCTTATCTTTTTTTGCTCTTTTTTCACTCTTTTTTTTGCAGCACAATAGATGGAACAACAAGACTCAAAGAAAAACAACAGCAACTTTGGATAGAACTTGGTGCAAACACAAAGAGGAAAGCAAACAACTAGAGCTCAGCAACAAAGGCTTGGATTTTTTTGGATTTTTGGCTTTGGACTCTAGGACGGGGAAAACCAAACTAAAAAGGATAGATCTAGCAACAAAGTTACAAATCCTACCATGTAAACCTTGCTCTGAATACCAGATGATGCGACTCCATCTTTGGAGAAGAGGGAGGACAAGGGGAGGTCCGATCTTCACGGCGTAGGATCGATAAATGGATGGGGATAACTAGCTGCAAGCATCCGAAAAATGGAAAATAAGAGATTATGACAGACGAGGAGGAGGTTCACCGAAGGTTGTAATACGAACATTCGCCGATCCATAACCCGCAATACTACCCCACACAACCACACTCAAGTCGTGGAGCTCGGGATACGTGCAATCCACAAGGGAAACCACGAACTCTAATCCACACAACACGATCTAATCGTGGATCATGAATTAGGAGCAATTTCTCAAGGAATCATGAGAATAAGGATAACAAGAGATCTCCAATCTCAGGAGGAGTCTATGTCTTTGGTATTTGATAGAAATGGCAAAAGTCCCCAACGAAGGGAAGAGCTGGCCTATTTATAATTGGGACAACCCCCCTGGATAGGTGTGAAAGAGAACTAGCTTCTGGAACCAGCCTAGGTGTGAAAGGGAACCAGCTTTGTTTGACTAAATGGCTTCAAGACTTAATGAGGTAGCTTCTGGAATACTCTCGTTGGAGGTGGTTGGCAGTTCCCGACCAAACATTGTTCACTAGAGTCGAACAATGTTTCCTTCAGCAGCAAACTCGAGTTCTGGGAACCTTTCGCAAGTTGGAATATGCAAACTCGTACAAAACATTGTTTTGTCAGAATCAGAACAATGTTTCTTCAGCAGACAACTCATTCTTCATGAATTCCTAACTTTATTCCTTCGCCATAAAACATTGTTTTGCACGGACTGAAATGTGTTTGGCCTTCTTCGATATCGCACCTGAGTTCTACCAAGAACAAAGGAGGTGAAGGCACAACCATGTTTTCAAGGTCAAATGATATACATAAGTTAGCGTTCACCTGATCATGTATTTGCATTGCGCGGCTTCTTGTGATTGGACCGTTGATGATTGGTGGTGTGTTGCCCATGGTAGGGATGTCCTCATCAACAGAAATCATTTATGAGTCACCTCGAGTACTTCCCTGTGATGAAGTTGTGCGGGAACAGCACCGGCGTGATGACGCTGTCTTACTCGAGGAGAACCGTCTCTTGGCTGCTACATGTGTTGCACACTACCAGCAAGCCATGTGTCGCTATCACAGTCGCAGAGTTCATGCTCGGAGTTTTGAGAAAGGCAACCTTGTCCTTAGGCGCGTTCAGTCCGCCAAGGGTACAAACAAGTTGACGCCAAAGTGGGAAGGCCCTTACCGGGTAGTACGAGTCACCAGACCGGGCGTAGTCCATCTGGAGACCGGAGATGGCAGTCAGTTAAAAAACTCATGGAACATTGAGCATCTCCGTAAGTTCTACTTGTAAGGCGTGACTGTCCGGCCCTGCCCGTCAGCCACCCTTTTGTACAGGCCTTGCTGATGTTGCATGTAACCCCTTGTACAAACCCAGGCGCAGACCCTGAGCATTAGAGAAATAAATGAAGCGCTGGGGGCCCCTGATAAATTGCATGCATGCATAAGCATATCATGAGCATAGCATGTTCATATAGATAAGATCGCATGTGGCATAATTTTCATCTGCGTCCAACTGCAGGCTCTTACCACGGACTTGGTCCCAAAGAACAGAAGAGTCTACATCATTGCGATCCCAGGCAAGCCAAACAGATAAGTTTTCTCTTATCCATACGTGTTCTGTAAGTAGAGACTTGTGCATATGAAAACCTCGCCACCTTCGAAAATTAGGTGCTCCCATCCCTTGACTCGAACGTTGCCTCGGTCAGGATGGTTGTAGTGGCCTTTGGGGAAAAGGTTTTGGCGAGGGGTTGGTCCCTTTTTGCGATTTGTGCCCGGCAGGCCTAGCCCCATGGCAGAGAACTGAGGGTACCGGCAGGATAGCCTGCCGAGGAAAACTTGTTTACTTGAATGTATAGAGGCATTTCACCTCCGCCTGGACATCCTACATGCACAAGTCCCCGACAAGGTTTGTCTTTTTCATTAATATGCTGATTAACAGGTACAGATCTTACAGAACACAAACATGGGTAGAGAAGATTACATAACTTAAACTAAAGTTTGGCAAGCGCCTACATATTTTAGATTAAAATAAGATAAAAGGCCCGTTATGCCTTTTCTTTGTCTTCCCCCTCTTTGAAGTTGTAGGGGGAGATGAATAAGACGGAGGGAAGGCCTGGCTGGGATTCGGCGCCTCCCTAGGATCAGGATGGCGCAGTTCCAGGGCTGGGAGGAAGAAACCGGAGGGCAGGCATGGATGGTGACATTGCCGGAGGCCCAGCCGGTGATGATGGTGCTGCCGGCAAGCATGCTTCGTCGGAGCGGTCGTCCTCGCTCTTGACGCGTCGTGGGTTGCCGCTACCTTCCTCATCGATGTCGCTTAAGCCCCCACCATGACGGTCAGGGTGGGCACCAGGCACTCCGGATGGCTCCACAGGGAGCATGGTCATCTCCAACGACCCAAAGTTAGAAGGATGCTGTCCTCTGAAGAAGCACGTGCGGGCACAAGGAGCCCGCCCGTACGCCGGACAGGCAGTTCCCCGAAAGGAGGGATCTGCCATTACCAATGGTGACCACTTCCGCGGCCTCCCTCCAACGTCACAGGGAAAGGGGGGATATGCCATGATTGACTACCACGCCTTGATTCCATTATGGGCTCCCACGTGGTGTCGCTTACATTGGCCTTCACTAAGATTGAACCACAGGCTAGCCGACGATGAGCACACCGGAGTCGCTACTTCCGGTGCTACTGCCGCACCGCCCGCGCACGCCCCTGAGGACTGCACAGAGACGGGAGGAGGATCCTACCCCAGCAAAGGCGTGACCGCACCCTTCTTATACTCCCCAAGCATCGACACAAGCATTCAACATCATCAACCCCAAGCCTGGCCCCGGCCTCTCGCTGTCAGCATAACCAAGAAGAAGGGGAATGGAGGAGAAGAGGTGTGTGGATGAACACTCCCGCTCCTTCCCCACCCCCTCTTTTATTGGCCGATCGAGGCTGGGAGCTGATCCCTCGACGGGTAAACGCCGCCCTCCTTCACCAATCCTTGAAGACCGGCCCCTGCCTTGATGCTCTCCCGCACCACACGCCTCCGTTACCTACCCCACTCAATGCATGAAGCATACGTGGCAAAGGAGCATGGTGGGAAGAGTGAATTGGCAGTTACTCGTCCATGCGTTAAATTCATTAACATGCCATTACAAAGGTGGCCCCACTGCAATTGGCGTTATGCGACGCATGGAAGAACCGGAAACTGACCTGGGCTCAGGTTAATGAAGAAGCAAAGAAAATCTCAAAGGACAAGCAACTACTACCATCTTTCATGCGCACTGGATAGGGCCTACCCCGACGACGCACGATAGTGCGTTCGGGACAGGCCCGGGGGCTCCTGTCGGTGCAAAAAACCCTAGGTCTGTTGCCGAGACTGTGCACAGGCCTAAGAGCAAGATAGAGACATCCAAGACTAGACCAAGCAGAAGAGATCAGCTCTTTGAGGAGTCAGAGATCGGACCAAGAAGACCAAGTCAAGCCAAGGGAAGCAAGACACCACTAAGGGGAAACCTCCTTTGCCGGGAAGGCGAGCCTGGTGAGGTCAAGGTTACCCCAAAGATAAGCCTCAAGACCGTCCGGGCAGGCCTGCCAGGCCCTACGAAGGCAACCTACCCTGCCAAGGCTTCACCGCTCCAGCTCACAGTGACACAAGTCATCGATCGGTGCGGTGTCAAGACCCCAAGTGATTAAGTGGTTGTTTCTTGCCACATGGCAGCCACTTCCTATGGAAATCACCTCCAGATGACACCCATCCAGAGACGTGTCAAGCAGACAGACAAGAAGGTGGCAGAACATCCCGGCAAGGCTTCCCGGGCATGCCTTGATGTGACACTAAGCGGCGCATTTAATGTGCTCTGCCCTGTCTGCAAAGTTAGGTATGATAGCACTATTTGCTATCTAATCAATACACAATGACTGATTTGCCATTGTGGTGACCCCTTGATCTATAAAAGGAGGCCCACAGAAACCATAGAAAGGATTCAGACCCTTGTACACTTGTACGCCCATCGCTGTTCTCACCCTGAGGCAACCCTGCCGGGCTAGAGCGCTGCTTTTCCACCATAATCCACCATCAATCCACCAAAGCAGGAGTAGGGTTTTACACCTCGCGGCGGCCCGAACCTGGGTAAAATTGTCCATGTGATCTCTGCCATGCTGCGCGACATTCTCTGCTCTTTGTGCAATGTGTTCATCCCCCTTGCCGAACCACAAGGGGCTCATGGCCCCATAGGTGGCCGTGGTTTCCAACGACATTCATCATGTGTGAGGCAATCAAGTCAATCATGTGACAAGCATGGAAATGGATGCCATCAACCGCATGAAATGAGCAAGTATGAAACATGGGTGACGCAACATAGACAAGCATAGAAATCAAGTCGTGCAAGCTAGTAGTGCGAAGATACTACATACTAGAAGAAATCATGGCAATCATGTCATGTGAGCAAATAATAGGCATAGACGATGCACATGACATATCGCAAGTATGAACACAAAGCAATATCAATGTATCATCATAGCAATGGTTCATAAATGGAACATCGCAATAACAAGCAATATCTCCACCAAGCTTGCAAATACACATGCAAGTACTAGAATCAATCATCATGTGTAATGCAAAGCATGGGTCACAAATGCATGTCAAAGGTATAGAAATGAGCATATCATGCAAAGTGAACATGGAAATATGGGCATAAAGTTAGAAGTGGTATATAACCCATAACCATGTATATAACCCACAAACACACATTTATTCCGTTGCATTCGAGACAGAGGATACTGAACAGATTCAGATGGCGATTTTGGCAGGCTTGTATTATTGATAGTGGAGAGTGTCTCGACCACTGCATCATAACATAAATTAGGACGGGAACCAAACAGATTAATCATGAGTTATTGCCATATTACCTGGCCTAGATTTACTGTAAAGAAACAATGGGGTTGCCTTGCTGTTTTCAGAGTTTGTCTTCTTATCTTCAAAGAGCCTGCATAAAATTAACACACTAGCATTGCTATCATTGGCCAATTCAGATAATAGGAAAGCAACATTGACACAACGAACGCTTGGGCAAGTAGCCTACACCAAATTAACACAATATGGCACAACTATCATCAGCCGTAAGGTAGTACGAAAGCAACATTGACACAATGAATGAATGGGCAACCAGAGAAGCACTACAATTCAAGAATGTGCGTGATATGAGATAGTACATTCATGCAGCTCAAGATGCAAACCTACCAGCAGTTTTCCTTACAAAAATCAACATTGGCGCCTTTAACATTTTGCTACAACTAATTTTAGATCAGATAAAGGTTAGATTCACGCCGATTAACAAAATACATGTTGATGTAAAATATAGTGATATACAATGTACTTACACATCAGCATTGGAGCACAGAGAATTCCCGCAAGATATTTTCCTCTAATATGATCCCAATGGAGGAAGTCTTCTATCGCTTAACCTTATTTTCTAAAAGAGAGATGGGTAAGAAACATGTAGAAAATATGATCATAATGCTATAAAATTTCATGATGCGAGGATACGCTACGCTTCTTAGAATGGAGTTGACATTCTTTTCTCGGACTGGGCGGAATAGTTCTTTGCCACCGGAATCTGCTTATTATCGATGGGAGTTGGGTTTCTCTGTCTTTGGAGCAAGATCTATGAAAAATGGAGTTGGTTTATTATCTCCGGCGTTTGATCTTTTGCAAAGACCTGGTTTGTAACCCTTCATATTCTAACAGAGCCGTCTTCCCCTTGCATGCCTTATATAGAAGAATGGTGATTCAGTTATAAAACATGCTACAACAGAGATGGAATAGGTACTAAAGAATAGAAAGGCATGACATATTGACATGTATTCCCTCCATCCAGAAATAAATGGACGGGTCTAGGCGTATTTCAGTTCTAGATATATCCAGTTTTATCCATTCCTGCGACATTTAATCCGAAAAGAGGGAGTATGATGTAAGAGCAAGGGATACGACATGACAACACAGTAAAAAAACACTGAAAAACCCACTGCAGAACCAAAGTATGCAAACCCACTGATATGAGATAGTACACTCATGCAGCTCAGGATGCAAAACTACCAGGCAGTTTTCCTTACAAAAATCAACATTGTGGCCTTTAATCATACATTTTGCTACAACTAAATTTAGATCAGATAAAGGTTGGATTCACGCCGATTAAAAAAATACATGCTGATGTAAAAATATAGTGATATACAACAGGTACTTACATCTACATTGGAGCACGTAGAATTCCTGCAAGAATCTTTCCTCATAAACGATACCATTGCAGAAATTCTTCTATCTGTTAAGCTTATTTTCTAAAAGAGAGATGGGTAAGAAACATGTAGAAAATATGATCAGCATGCTATAAAATTTCATGATGCGAGGATACGCACACGCTTCTTAGAATTGAGTTGACATACTTTTGCTCGATCGAACGGACTAGTTCTTTGGCCACCGAATCTGCTTATTATCGGTGAGGAGTTGGGTTTCTTTGTCTTTGGAGCAGATCTATAAAAACTGGAGTTGGTTTATTATCTCCGGCGTTTGGATCTTTTGCAAAGGCCTTGTTTGTAACCCTTTAGATTCTAACATAGTCGTCTTCCCTTGCATGCCTTGTATAGAAGAATGGTGCTTTAATTATAAAACATGCGACAATGAGAGAGATGGAATAGGTATCAAGAATAGAAAGCCATGACATATTGACATGTATTCCCTCCATCCGGAAAAAAATGGATGGTTCTAGGCGTATTTCAGTTCTAGATACATCCTTTTTTATCCATTTCGGCATCATGTAATCCGGATGGAGGTAGTATGGTGTAAGATCTAGGGATACGACAGGACAACACGGCAAAAAAAACTAGTTGAATGTAAAACTATATGCTAGCGGAATACGTGCATGTAAATAACCAAGGCAACATACACGTATGATTGGGAAAATAAGATGGCATTGCAACGAGCACTAGAACATCACTTCAAAGTAAAAAAAAAACCATGGTATGGCGCATGATGAAGTACATACTTGATGAATAACAATGCATAAGATATTCAGAAGCATGATGTCCAAATTAAGCAGATGGCATTGCGATACAAGAGAATGACATTACTTGAATTTGAAAACATGTTATCATGAATGGAATAGGTATGAAAAACAGGAAGGCATGACATATTTACATGCATGATCAGCATGCTAAGCACATGGCATCGCAATGAGTAGATACACTCCAGACATTATATGCATGTTGTACCCATATCACAGGCCAAGTTAGAGCAAGGACCTTGTGGGGTGAAGAGGATTCATCATCTTTCCGCAAGTCTTCAAGAACCGCCTTTACATGTTCCATCATATTGGGTATCATTGACATCAAGTTTATTGGCCTTTACATTGCTCCGTGAGGTTCTTGTGGATATATCAGTGTGTGCAATTATATCTGACATGCATGGAAGACAACTAGTAGTTAGATTTATGTAAATGAGTGCCTGTAGGATACGACATAAATAGTAGGACTGGGGTTAACTAGCAGCAACAGGTCTCATAAACTAAAGGGAGAACACAGATGAAAGCTACAGAATATGTATTGTTTGTACTCGAGATTAACTAGATGCACACAAAAGTATTAAAGAACAACATAGGTAATACTAGAAGTGGTATAATACTATAATCACCAGCCTGTGGGATAGCATTGGCTGATGGATGATAACTATGGAACAGCGTTACCTAAAGAACAAGTATCTTAGTTGAACTATGGAACAACGTGAACTCCTGAACAAGACCCGTAAGAGGTCAGCATGAATATACAGTGAAATGTGATGATCTATTTTCCGTGCTTAGATGAATAACAAAGCCATAAATGTTGCACACAAGTAAGATGAGGGTACAACCTATCTGGCTGCCATCCATAGGAGTGAGCATCATGTGCTAACTTGTCGATGGCCTGCAGCTTGTTGTGGCGCCAATGACGGCACGCGCATTCGATGCGTGGAACTGTTGAGTGGGGACTATAGCTCCCTTCCGTGTATGCTTCCCTTGTTGCGATAGCTGCGGTGAGTCGGAAGACGGTGTGTCGAAGATGCGATAATGCATAAAGTTAAGAACGACATATCTCTCGATCCAAGAAATACACTAAGAGATCAACAACAAGGTACGAGTGGTCACACGTCTGCTGATCAAGACTAAATTGGGGTCACACCATTTTATTTTATTTTGGTATCGTCCGATCTCACGCCGGATGGCTTGATGGCCGCCTTGTGCCTCCCGGCCGACACTGCTCGAATCTTCCCCAAAGAGCCAGCGACCAACGGCAGAGCGGCCTGCCTCCGCCGTCCGTGGCCCCGTCAAAACCTCGCCCCGCCCCATCAAGACTGCCGTGGTTGTGCCACCCCTGTGCCAATCCACAAAGACTCCCGTCATCCCGATCCGCGGCGGCAGTACCTTCAACCCACACAACTCTAAAAGATAGTTATCTAAGCGCCGCTCGCGGCGAACTTGCGCCCCGCACCCTTCGTTAGACACCAGCCAACCGCAGCCTAGGAGCTCTACCGCCGAGGGGTGCTGCTTCCCATTGGGAATCGATTGGCCCGTAATAACAATTCAGACAACCGACGCCTAAATAAAGTGATTTCAGATGAGGGTGCAACCTATCCGGCGGCATGGTGAAGTAGGCAGGTCCAGCCGCCGAGTCGGCGAGGCCGGGCGCTTCTGCGGTGGTGACCGCGGCAGGAAAGAGCGATGTCGCGACGGTCGACGGCTACGCTGGAAGCAACGCCAGACTCGGGCGGATCCGGTTGGAGCCGCCCGCGCCATGAACAACGGTGGGGTGAATCGGCTCGAGACGGTTCATGCAGCCGTCGCCGAGGCTGCACCAAGAAGACCGAGTAAGAGGCACACGCCCAAAGGCACGACGGCAATTGGACAACGCCTCCGCATTAGGGAGGAGGGCGGCTGTGAAATTGGTGCGGTGGGGGCGCCATGGAGGTGGGGCTGAGGTTTCATGCTCGGGAGAAGGAGCTTCCTGGGAGAAGGTGATTTGGCGCCCACGAGGTATGAATGGGGCGGGCGGGGGGAATTGGGAGGAGGGAACCATGTCTTACTTGACGATTTGTCTCAAATGTGAGGGGGAGTTACAGTTCTACCAATGTTCTTCAGGCCTATATCTTTACTGAATGGGGTGTTCAAAATTATTACAAAATTATTGTCCAATAGACTCCAAAAAATAATTTTGCAACTCATCCATATCAATCAGTATGGGTTCTTAAAAGACAGGGTGATCCAAGATTGTCTTGGCTGGTCCTATGAATATCTACACCAATGTTTCAAATCAAGGAAGGAACTACTGGTCCTGAAATTAGATTTTGAACAGACTTTTGACAAAATTGAACATCAAGCCATAATTGACATCCTGAGTGCAAAAGGTTTTGGGGAAAGGTGGATATCCTGGATTCAAATATTATTCAGCTCTGCTTCTTTTGCTGTCATGTTAAATGGTGTTCCTGGCAAAAAATTCTATTGTAGAAGGGGAGTCAGGCAGGGTGACCCTCTTTCCCCCCCTCCTATTTGTGTTGGCTGCTGATCTATTACAATCCATTCTCAATAAAGCAAGGGATCTTGGACTAATCACTGCTCCTATTCAACTTAACTCATGCCCTGACTTCCCAGTAGTTCAATATGCAGATGACACATTGTTGATTATGAAAGCAGATGCCAGGCAAGCTCTCCTGAATTCTTTTGCCACAGCCACAGGTCTCAAAGTAAACTATCAGAAATCTGTCATGGTTCCAATTAATATCACTGAGGATAGGGTTGATATCCTTACAAATACTTTGAATTGACAAAGAGGAGTTTTCCCCTTCACTTACCTGGGACTTCCTTTAGGCTTATCCAAGCCCACTGTGGAGTAATGTATGCCAATGGTTCAAAGAATTGCAAAAAGGTTAGCTGGCTTGGCTACCTTTATGACAAGTGCTGGAAGATTGCTTCTAGTAAAATCTGTGCTGGCCTCATTGCCAATATTTTTCATGGCTTGTCTATATGTGCCTGTAACTATCAAACAACAAGTGATAAAGTACTTGAGACACTGTTTATGAAGAGGTTCTGACATGGAGGATCACAGACCAGCCTCTATTGCATGGACAACTGTTTGTAGACCAAAGGTGCAAGGTGGTATGGGAGTTATGGACATTTTTGCTCACAACAAAGCTTTGTTAATGAAAAATCTACACAAATTTTACAACAGGCATGATATCCCTTGGGTTAAGCTCATCTGGGAAGCTCACTACCAGGATAATAAATTACCAGGGAATAATTTGGTTGGGTCTTTCTGGTGGAGGTCCATCCTTCAATTAACTGATCAATATAAAGCCATGGCCAGATGCAACTTAGCGGATGGTAGAACTGCCTTCTTTTGGTCTGATTTGTGGGGCACCGCTGTCTTACAGCAAGAATACCCTCATCTTTATTCTTTTGTGCAACATGCTACAATGACAGTTCAACAAGTGGTGAGTACTGAGTACCTTGAGGATTTGTTTCACCTGCCTCTGTCCAACCAAGCATACCAGCAGTTTCTTCTGTTAGAAGAAGTTTGCCATGATCTGAGACAATCTGAATTTTTACATATGGCTGACACTTGGAGTTATATATGGGGCAACAGTAACTTCTCTGCTTCAAAGGCATACAGAGTGATCATAGGAGTCAAACAAGTTCCACCTCACTTTGCCTGGATTTGGAAGTCTTCATGTCAACCTAAGCACAAAATGTTCTTCTGGATGCTTCTACATGATAGACTGAACACAAGAAACCTGCTGAGAAGGAAAACTATGATCTTGGAGGAATACACTTGTGCTGTGATGAATTGCCAACAAGAAGAAATTCTACATCATTTATTTTGGGGGTGCCAATTCTCTAGGATATGTTGGAATTTCATTTGTCCATAAAGAACTCCAAACTTGTCTGTGCTAGAGGCCTTTTAAGATCTGAAGGAAAAGTTGAAGGTTTCTTTCTTCATGGACATCATCATCCTGGGTTCTTGGGCTATATGGATTACAAGAAACAATAAGATTTTTGAAAACATTCAGCCCTCCTTCCAAGGTGTGAAGCACATCTATTTTGAGGAATTGAAGTTGATGTCCCACAGGATCAAGGCTAAATATGCTGCTGAGTTCAACACCTGGCTGGCTAGCTTGCTAGTCTCTTGAGGAGTCCTTCTTTTAGTTTTAGTTTTAGTCTTAGTTTCATTTCAGGGGCTCAACTCAAGCCCTTGTCTGTATATTTTTGTTGTTTTCTTTTTTTCCTTCTCTTAGCTAGCTACCTTAGCTTGCTGTATAGTTGTTTTATTTCCTTTTCTGTTTGGACAGTGATTATCTTGTTATTTTATTAAAAATTGCAGTGGGGTTTTACCCTACTGTTCATAGTCAAAAAAAGTTACAGTTCTACCCTTGCCTATAGGCTTCTCGGCTTGGGTCTGTGTACTGAGGGTCGAGGATAGTAGAGTAACTTTGCTTCTCCCCACATAGTGGGCGGGAGCAATTTCGGGCGAGGAGGGCGTGTTTTGAACTATAGTGGGCGCGAGCGAATTCGGGCGAGGAGAGCGTGTTTTGAAATAGTGGGTGCGAGCTATTTCGGGCGAGGAGAGCGTGTTTTGCCGACCATGGTTTATGAATTATTCGGCACATGTCATTTCGGTCGAGGAGAAGGAGCGCTTGGATGAAGTTACGAACCTACCCTCGATGTACAACGGGCCAATTGATGCGTGTCCCACATAGGACGGTAATTTCGCGCCTCCCATTTATTTGCTCAGGCGAATTCCACCGAGCAGAGAGGATGCACAAAGAGTGGATCGAAGCGATGCACACGAGCAGATTTACCCAGCTTCGGAGCTCTCCGGAGAGATAATACTCCTACTGCTGCTTTGTGGATTATCTTGTGTTCTTGCTAGGGAGCAATGGGAGCTACAAAACCTAGCCTGAGTGAGTGTGGCTTCGTATGAGTCGAATGAACTAAGCCGGAGCCGAACCGAACCCTTTCTACGTTGCACTTGGGCCTCCTTTTATAAGCACAAGGGGTCACCACAGGTGACAAGTAGACAAGGGTAAGATAGTAAAAACAGAGGTTGGTACACCGCTTGTACAAAGGTACGATGATCTATACCTAAATCGACGGCAAGGGACAAGAGTCATAAATGCCCGTCTCGATCGCTGAACAAAGGTAACAGGGACCGCAAGTGCGCCTCCGTTTGCCACGATGGTAGCTTGTCGTGCCGCTTATCGCTGCTCCCGCTGGCTGCACAGCCCATCGACACGCTGCTGGGAAAGCCCCGCGGCGACACGCTGGCGGATGAGCCGGAGCGGAGATGAAGAGAGTTGCTGCCGCGGCAAGCGCCTTGCCGCTGCAGAACCCTTGTCGCGCTTGGGAGCTCGGCGCTCACCAAGCCTTCCCGCAAGCTCCTCTTGCCGGGCCTTGTTTCCTTCGTGCCTTGAGTGGTCTTTCCGCAAGCTCCTCTTGCCGGGCCTTGATTACTTTGTTCTCGAATGGCTCCAAAGGAGCCGCAGAAAATTTTGATGGTCACCAGGCCAGCCCCGCCGCTGGGTGCTGCAACTTCCGCACGAAGTTCGGGTGCTAGGGTACCCTACTCTAGTACACCGACAGAGCCCCCGGCCTGGGCCACACACGGCGCTAAGCTCATTGGGCCAGCCCAAAATAAAGGCACGGGCACGCGCGGTCCGGATTACGCCATTACTGCGCCTCGACCCACCACACCTCCCACGAACGCCACGCACCGTGCGTGGCGTTGTGGGGAGATCGTGGGGCTTTTTTAATGGAAAATCGAACGCCCGCCCCTCTCCCTCTTTATAAGCGAGGGTGCAGGCGAGCGCCCCTGCCATTTCTTCCCCTTTCTTCTCGAGCCCAAAGAGAGCGACGCCCTCCCCTCCATTGCCACCGGTGCCACCAACGCCGCCGACCTCCCCACCACCTCCCCATGGCTCAAGGCCGACAAGGGAAAAGGCGTGAAATCGTCCGGCCGCAGCTGCTCATGGCGCTATGGAAGGAGCGGGCCTCTTCGATCCCCTACTTGACAGAAGGAGCTGCGGAGCTGTACTATCTTTTCTGGTCGACGGAGACCTGGCGCACCAGCCGCGAGAGTCATCTCTGCCGCCACATCCGAGAAAGTTTCCATCGGGTACCCTTTCTTCGCTTTTCTTCCATCTGCGGGCTCGCCTCCCTTTTCTAATTCTTTATGCGATGTCATGAACACATATGGCCTCCGCCTCCTTGATTTCACCCCAACGCCGTCCTCACCTTGGCTGCTGCACACCTCTGCGAGAACTTTGTCGGGTCCACCGAATGTAGCACTCTTCCGTCATTACTTCATGCCCAGCGAGAGAGAGGAGAGCCGCTGTCGGAGGGATTTCTTGGGTCTCCGTGGATCGGCAAGAAGGAAGCATATCTTGACGGAGAGCTGCGTAACAAGTGGGAGGAGTGGAGAGCTGACTGGTGTTGGATCTTAGAGGAGGAGCCACAGCCTTTCACCGCCTGCGCCAAACTCCCATAGTCTTGCGGCAATGATTGGAGCAACTTGGCGCCGAGGACGACAAGTTGAAGATTGCCGTGACTAGGATTTTGCGTCTCGCAGCAGGGGCTTACCAGAGCTGTTGGCGCGGACTTCCTTCGCCGCCGCATTGCGCCCTTGCAGGAGAGGAGGAGGCCTGCTTGGGAATTCCAAAATGCGGCGGACATCATGAGGCTGCGCCGGTCTGAACTGGAATTTTACCGTCTTGGAGCTGGGCGGCATGTTGCGGAGCTGTTCAAGCTCGATCGCGGATCACCCCGAGTGGTGCATGTTGCCGAGGGAGTCGTGCCTTGTGCAACAACTCGCGTCGCTTGACAGCATCCGCGCGATGATGCTGCCAGCGATTCCCATGGAATCGTTCCAACTTGGCAGAGCTCGCCGACGACGCCGTCAGCAGTTCTTCGACAACTTGGCGGAAGTGCCAATCCGCGCCGACGAAAGCAGAAACGGCTCACCCGCGACACCACCGATCGGGAGATGGCGCGCGCCGCCATAAGGTTGGAGGAGGCGGCGAAGCTGCCGCCGCCGGCGTGTTTGGGTTTACTAAGGAGGCGGAAACAGCCGAGGCTGCAAGTCTCGCCGACCGAGAAGAGCTCGCGGTGAGGAGGAGCAGGCCGAGCCCGACGTCAATCCGGAAGAGCGGCCGGGCGCTTCCCTCCGCCGTCAAGCAGCTTGCCGCAGGAGGAGCCCGCGCCCCGCCAAAGGAGACGCCATAAGACCGAGAAGTGGCAGGGGCGGCATACGGCCCAACAGCCGCCTCGCCGCCCGGCCGCTCTACCGCGGCAAGCACTGCAGCCAGCAGGCGCCCCATGCCGCCATGGCGACGGGAGCGGGTCTTCGAGTCGCGGCCCGTGCATCCGCCAAGCGTCCCGAGGGAATCTTCTCCTCAATTAAATCGCGCCGAGCGACTTGATCTCTCCGCCTCAGCTCAGGAAGAAGAGGAAGAGTAAGATCTTGTCGCTGCTACTTGTAATCCTCCAATTTATTGCTTAATTTTATATCCGACCGGCTTCACTCAACCTTCTCCTTCTTTAGGACGCTAGCTCGGAGGGCGTCAAGAGGGCCAAGACCCGTGGTTGTCGTCTCGAGATGATTCCCTGTGGCTGCAGGGCACGTCTGGGACTCCCTTGCCGACCAGCAACCCTTCAACACAAGAGCCCCAAAGACAGCCCCCAGCCGTAAGTGTTTGGTTTACTTCTCATGGTTAGGTGTGCTTGGGTGCTTCTCCGTCACCGATATCTGGTTTGTTGAATTATGTAGGAGCAGAGCAGCCTCATCGAGAAGCACCGGAGGTCACTCCCGGTTCTGCTTGCTTCAACTACGCCGCCAAGGGAGAACTCTCCGCAAGGGAGCGCTCTCGCAAGGGAGGCCTCTCGACAAGGGAGCTTCCCGACAAGGGGCGGCGCCGACGACCCTCGGTTGTGGAGACCGCGACAACAGATCCCATTGCAGGTAATTTTCTTGTTTGAAAACCTCCCTTGATTCTCTTTTCTTACATTCTTCTGCTCAACACTTGCTTGACTGGTTCTTGCTCTCTCGATCGCCGATCCATCTCGCCGGAGAACCGATGGAGACCGAGGCTGCCGGGCGAGGAGGACGCCTTCAGCAACAATGTCGACGCCGCCAACATGGAGGAGGAGGCCGGCTGATGGGTCCGGCCGGCGAGGAGGCCGCCAAGGCTTCGGGCGCAGAGGTGGGGAGGATCCGCGATCGCCACCGACGGCCCCGAGGCGCAGGAGCGCCAGCGCCAGACCGCCGATCCTCCCGCCACCGATGCCGCACTGACTCCAAGAGCCCCAGCCCGGCGCCTATCTAAAGGCCGGCGAGGGTGTCTTTATCAAGCTCCCATGGGCATCAAGCTCCAGACACCGGCCAAGGGGAGACCTTCGACGCAGAATCTGCTTGCCTCCGCCGGGCTGTCGCTGGTCGACGCTCCGAGCAGCAGCAGCGGTGAGCCTGAGGAGGAGCAGCTGCTAAAGAGGTTGTTGTCGCTCTACCGCGCCCGACAAGCCAAGCTGGAGTCCAGGGAGGCGCTTGTCGCGAGGGCGGAGCTGACTTGGAGAAACGCTGAAGAGCTCCGCGCGCCAACAAAGAAACTCGAGGATATAGCAGAGGCGCGGGAGCAGCTTGCTGAGGAGCGCACGACCTTCATCTTGGAGAAGGCCGAGGTCGAGGAGCAGCAGAGGCTTGCCGGCGAGAAGCTCTCCACGCAAGAAGGTGAGCTGGCGCAGCGGAAGATCAACCTCGACAGCTATGAGGAAGATCTCGCCATGCGCGAGCAATCGATTGGCGGGCCACTTCAGGAGGCAAAGGATGCTGCTGCGGCTGCCGAGGCCGCCAAGAAGGAATTGGAGACGAGGGTGGCTCAGCTGGAGTCCACCCTCCAGAAGAGCGCCGAGGAGGTCGCCGGGTTGAAGCGCGAGCGCGAGAAGGACGCCTACACCCTCGGCGAGTTGCAAGGTCGCTTCGCTGAAAAGATCAAAGAGCTCGATGCCGCCAAGGACTCCAAGGCGGATCTGGAGCTAAAACTGACCACCCTGACAGAGACGTTGAACGGCGCCAAGGAGCGGGAAACGGGCCTGCTGGAGAAAATTAAAGCCAATGAGGAGCTGTTGGCGAATGCCGCGATCGCCTGAATGATCTCGGAGATAGCATAATGCATCGGATGTAAGGTCTTGTGGACACCGCCGCCGGCATCCATAATGAGCTGATGGAGCTGGGGATGGTGGATCTTGGGTACTCCACCGACGAGAACCTCCAACCCAGCGTCAAGCTCAGCCTATTCTTCAAGGGCGTGCTGACGGGTCTCCAGCGACTCCGGGAGGAAATCCCAAAGCAACTGGCAGAGGAGTCGCGCCAAGTTTGCGCCGGGGCTCTCCAGAAGGTGCTGATGAAAGTGGCCTTCCGCAACCCAGGCGTCGACTTCACCAAAGTTCTCAAGTCCCTGCCTCCATCTGCTGACATTGAAGCGCTCAAGGCCCTTGTCGCACCCATTGTGGAAAGGGTGAGCGGAGTCAAGAGGCTCGATGGCGACCGCGTAGACTAGGCCGCCAAGCTTATCTTTCTCTTGTCGTTGTAGATCATGTTTAGGCGAAAAATTTATTAGATCTGCGACAAGTTATTTCTGTATTATACTCTATCTTAGGCGATCGAATGCAATGTTATTTCCTTTACTTGACTCCTTCCCTTGTATGTTTGTGCCCTACGCTTTTAGGGGAACTTGTCGGTGCGAACACCTTTGCCGCGAGCGCTGAGTACGGAACTTCAGCAGCTTGCTGGCGATGTTGCCTCCGACAAGCAACCTTGTCGCAACTAGTTGCAGCACGCTTAAGTTGTTGAGCGGGCTCGAAACAAAGTAAGGGCGCAAGCTAGTCACGAGTTGGTTCCTCCGCGCACAGGTTTTCCATACAAAGTACTATCGTTCGAGGAAGATAACTTAAAAAGTTTAAAAACTGGTTGCTTAAACTTAGCAACTTAGCTTCTCTGTTGTTCACTTCCCGGCAAGGCGACAGTTCCTCGAGCGACGCTTGATGGCCCACACCATTATCTTCTCCTCCCCCCCCCCCCCCAGTTAACTTGTGGGTGGGTGAACCTTCTTCTTGTTTGAGAAGAAAGAAGAGAAAATAAAGTTATGGAGCCTAGTGGCTCGTTAACGCTTACCGGGTGTGGATGCTGCACAAAAGGTTAGATAACACATGCATATAAGATTATGAAAGCATGTATTGACAAGTTGTGCGCAACACATAGGCTTTACTGATGCACGGGGTCTGCGCCCGGCTTTGTACAAAGGATTACATGCAACAGCGGCAAGACTTGTACAAAAGGGTGGTTGCTGAACAGGTTCCGAACAACCGCGCCTTATGGGTAAAACTTGCGAAGATGCTCTATATTCCAGGAATTGCTCACCGGAACGCCATCTTTGGTCTCAAGGCGGACAGCGCCGGGCCTAGTGACTCGTTTCACCCGATAAGGGCCTTCCCACTTCAAGGCCAACTTGTTGGAATTCTTGGCGGATTGAACGCGCCAAGAACAAGGTCGCCTTCCTCGAAGCTTCGGCATCAACTTTGCGGCTATGGTAGCGACGCAAAGCTTGCTTTGTAACGAGCAGCTCGTCAAGAGCTCGAAGACGATCCTCCTCGAGGAGCAGCGTCATCTTGTCGCAGCTGCTCTTGCTCAAGCTCATCATAGCGAGCACTCGAGGTGACCCGTATCTGAGTTCCATGGGGAGAACTGCCTCGCTCCATAGACTAGAGCGAAGGTGTCCGCCGATGGCTCGATTTGGCGTCGTCTGATCGACCAAAGAACCACCGGCAGCTCCTCAATCCAGCTTTCTTCCGCACTTGCGCAGCTGTCGAAAGTTCGGTCTTGAGTCCCCGCAGCACTTCAGCTGCTTGCTCTCTCTCTTGACCGTTGCTTCTCGGATGAGCAACGAAGCAAAGCAGATCTTGGCGCCAAGATCTTGGGCGTCTTTGCGTGAAGGTGCGGCTTGAACTGTGTGCCGTTGTCGGTGATGATCCTGTTAGGAATCCCAAAGCGGCAAACAATTGACCAAGAACTTGATCGCTGATCGTGCTGTCACCTTCCTCACTGGTTCCACTTCCGCCACTTTGTGAACTTGTCGATTGCGACGCATAAGTACTCAAAGCCTCCGACAGCTTCGGGAAGGGGCCGAGGATGTCGAGCCCCGGACGAAAAGGGCCAGGATAAAGGGATCGTCTGAGAGCTTGAGCTGGTTGGTGTATCTGTTTGGAATGGAACCGCACGCTTCACACTTGGTTACTTGTGCAGTTGCATCTGGAGGGCTTCGGCGAAGAAACCTTGCCGGAAAGCTTTGCGGCAAGTGCTCTTGCGCCAATGTGGTGACCACATATGCCTCCATGTATCTCTCGCCAACAGCTTCGCCCATCTTCCCGCAAATACACTTCAATTTCACACCGTTGAGTCTTCTTACATGCAGGATGTTGTCAACAAACTGGTACATACTTGACCGCCGGGCTACTTTTTCCGCTTCTTCTTGCTCTTCGGAAGTTCTCCGTCTCAAGGAAATGGACGATTTGTGCGCCCATCTTTGGAGCCTCGTGGCTCGACAACAAGGACTAAAGGCTCATCTACCACTGCGGGAACATTAGCTTCCACGGCAAGAACACGTGGTTCCGCCGAGCTTGATGATCCCCGCAAGCTTACCGGAGCAAAGCTTGTCGAGGCGTCGCTTCAACGAAACAAACCACAAGGTTTGTCGAGCAGATCTGCTCCTCGCTGATATTTGCGTTGATTTTAGGGACCTTCTTGGCGGCGGCTCCGGGGAGCTCTGCCGGAAAGTAGTCGCCGAAACCAATTTTCTCTTCTTGCTCTGTCTTGTTTATGGTGTTACGGTTGGTTGAGTCAGCTTGAGCACAAAATTCCTGGTTCCACAGGTAACTTAAGTCGGCACATTTGGAGAGGCCATCAGCTATATCATTACGAGCTCTTGGAACGTGTTCCATTTGCGAGCCTTCAAAGTGCTCTTCTAGCTTTCTTACTTCATCGACGTAGGCTTCCATCAACGGACTCTGATAATCTTTATTTACTTGGCGGACGACAAGTTGCGAGTCCCCCCTGACAATGAGCTTCTTGATCCCAAGGTCTACCGCAATCCTGAGACCGGCAAGCAAACCTTCATACTCTGCAGATTGTTTGTTGCTTGTTCCTTGGAAAGTGCATCCGGACTATGTACTTGAGGTGCTCTCCGGTGGGTGCGATAAGCAAGACGCCGCACCGCGCCTTGCAGCGAGAAGGCACCATCAAAGTACATCAGCCACTCTTTATTTGCCTCCTTGACGGGATGCTCGTCTCGAGTTTCTTCATCTTGCATTGGCGTCCACTGCTATGAATTCTGCCAATGCTCGCTTTGGATAGTTGAAGTGCTTTCAAACTTGAGACCAAAGCTTGACAGTTCCAAAGCCCACTCGACAATTCTCGCTGTTGCTTCGGATTTTGCAAAATCCTCTTCAGCGAAAGCGAGTGACAACTGTTATCTCATGTGCTTGGAAGTAATGGCGCAGCTTTCGAGGCCATGAGGAGGCCGAAAAGCAACTTCGCACACCGAGTACCTTGACCTAGCCCCTGCAGAAGGGAACCGACAAAGTAGACTGGGCGCTGCACCATCCTTTTCTCGTATCTTGTCGCAATTCGCAAAGATCCGTCCTTGTCGGGACCAGAGCTTGACGGCGAAGCCCCCGCTTGTCGCTGGATGCACTGCCTCGGTTGCGGCTCATCATCCGCCTCCCTCTCCGCTACTAACGCAGCACTAACCACTTGATTGGTCGCCGCTATATACAGACAGCAACTTCTCTTGTGGCCTAGGTGCGACAAGTATTGGAGTGGAGGACAGTATCTCTTCAAGTCTGCAGCGCAGCCTCCGCTTCGAGTCCATTTCATTGGACCTGCCTTTTTCAAAATCTTGAAAAATGGCGGTAGCGCTCAACAGACTTATAGATAAACCTCTTTGAGCAGCCACGCAACCGCAAGCCTTCTTACATCCTTGACGTGCTTTGGTGCTTCAATCTGCTCGATGGCCTTGATCTTGTCGGGATTGGCTTCAATTCCCCACCGAGACACAAAGAACCGAGAAGCTTGCGGAAGGGACTCCAAACACGCACTTCTCGGGGTTGAGCTTGAGGTTGATCTTGTGCAGATTTGCAAATGTCTCATCCAAATCCTGAACCAGAGTTGCTTTGTCCTTGCTCTTGACCACTATGTCATCCATGTAGGCTTCTACATTTCTGTGTATTTGTGGCTCAAAAGCATCATGGACTACTCTTGCAAAAGTTGAACCAGCATTCTTCAAACCGAAAGGCATCCGTATGAAACAGTACGTGCCACATGGTGTAATGAATGCGGTTTTCTCTTCATCCTCTTCTGCCATGAAGATCTGATGATACCCTGAATATGCATCAAGAAATGAAAGCAAATCACATCTAGCTGTGGAGTCAACAATCTGGTCTATACATGGCAAGGGAAATGGGTCTTTGGGACAAGCTTTATTAACATCTGTGAAGTCAATACAAAGTCTCCATTTCCCATTGGCCTTGCGTACAACTACCGGATTAGCCAACCACGTGGGATGGAGTACTCCTCGACAAGGGCCCTGCTTCCAACTTCTTGATTTCTTCCGCTATGAATTCTTGGCGCCCACCGCATGTTTCCTAACTTTTTGCTTGACGGGCGCGCGTGAGGACAGACAGCTAGGTGGTGCTCAATTACTCACAGGAACACGGGGATGTCGGATGGTTGCCATGCAAACACATCGACATTCGCCTGCAGAAAACAACGAGCTCGCCTTCCTATTTAGGGTCAAGCGGCACGATGGTGAAGGTACCACCAGTGCCGTCCTCCTTGGCGGGCACCTTCTTGGTCTTGGCGGAGCTGCCATCATCTTCTTGCACTTGCCGGTGGAGCTCGATGGTGCATCCTCGACGGTAGCGCAGATACTCAAAGAGGTGCGCTTGCCGGAGTGGGCATCGAACTCTTGCGGACTTGGTGGTCTTCTTCTTCCCCGGAGCTTCAAATGGCGAGTGGTTTGATATCTGTCATAGCTGCTGCATCCCGGTAAATCTTGTCGGTGCAGATAAGCGCATCCTTCTTGTCGCCATGGACAGAAATGACGCTTATCGGGCGCGCATCTTGAGTAAATTGTAGGCGTAATGAGAAGCTGCCATGAACTTGGCAAGTCTTTGGACGGCCAAGTATGCCATTGTAGGGCAATGGGAAATCGGCAACGCCGAATGTGACCTTTTCAGTTCTGAAGTTTAGCTCATCGCCAAATGTTACCGCAGCGTGATCTTCCCTTTGGGCTTGCTCCTTCTGGGTTGATTCCTTGGAAAGTACCGGTCTCTTGAGTTATTTGTCGAGGATTTGAAGCTTCGGAGCACCGCAGAGGAGATCAGGTTCAGGCCGCCCGCCGTCAACCAACATCTTTGTGACCTTGAGATTGCGGATACTTGGTGATACCAACATCGGCAAGCACCCGACCGCAGTGATGCGATCGGGTGATCCTCAATGTCAAAGATGATGGGCGTCTTGACCACTTCGAGGTTTGCGTGACTCTATGGATGGTTCTGCTGCATTGACCTCACGCATCCATTGCTTGAGTTGGCGGTGCGAGGTATGCGAGAAGCACCACCGTCAACGCAAAGGACCTCCGTTGCCTTCGAAACTCCTGCTCATCGCCTTCATCATCTTCCATATCTTCATCGTCATCTTCGTCTTCGTCCTTGTCACGGCCGGGGAGGTCTGTCTCCTTGCCGCTGCTTGGCCTTGCCAAGGCCCTCCCCGGCCGGTCTCTTCTTACTAGCTGCACCTGCACCTTCCTGGGCCTTCTCCTTGTCTCTTGCTCGTATTCAGCCCTCTGTAGCTCAACAAGCTGCTCGACTTTCTTGCAGCTCGGAGATCGTGGCCCTTAGTGCGGTGGATCTTCTGATCTTGCTTGTTGGGCTGTCGGGCTTATCGGCAGCCGCCACAACTTGGCGGTCGTTGTCGGCGGCAACCTCCTTGCGGGAGCCACCAGCCTTAGCTTTGTTGGCGGCACCATCCTTGCCGGACTGCTCGACAACTAGTACTTCTTGGTTTTCTTCTTTACATTGTTTACCACGGCTCTTCCTTGCCGGCGGTCTCCTCACCGTCGACTCTGCTCCCACATCCTCTCACAGGAGTCTTCTTCCTTCTTCAGTAGCGTGCACACTTGTCGGCCAGTATGAGAGCTCGCCGGCGTCTTTCACTTTGCACATCGCCATCTCCTCCCTCATCCTGCGGTTTCGCACATTCGATGAAATGCACCGATCACCGCGCGGGTGGACATCCGGGATGTTGTAATGCACACGGCTGAATCTCTGGATGAATTTGCGAGGACTCTCCTTCCTTCGGGCGGCAGGTGAAGGTCACTCTCTTGGCCATGAGGCTTGTGGCCGCCGTGAAGGCGCCGACAAACCGTGGCACAAATCCCCAAGAAGAAATAGAGCTGTCCGCAAGTGCATGAGCCAAGACACAGGGAAATAGTTGGCGAGGATCTTGTCGTCTCGTCCCCCGCAGCTCGCACCGCGATGGTGTAGATCTTTGAGGAACTCCGATGGGTGTGTCCTGCCATCATACTTCTCCGCACATCTGGCTTGAAGTTTTTCTTGTCAGACCCTTTGGACTTGCCGCAGCTCACGAGTGAACGCAGGGCAACCTACAGCGTCTGACAAGTCGCTGGTTCCCTTCGGCGCATGCATATCGACATGGGCCCGGCGCTGGTCGGATTGACGCCGCTTCTTCTCTTGATGCTCGTCTGGGTTCGAGCATCTTCTTCTTGCCGTTCTCGAAGAACTTGGCGCTGGTCGCGACGAGCTCGCGGATCCGACGACGCTGTGGAGTCGCTGTCGAGGTGGATCCGGCGAGTCGGCGATCTTGGCCTTCTGGAAGGGGAGTGTACGGTGGCTGCACCCCCGCAAGTCTCGTCGCCATCGACTCGTGCCTTGTCGCCTTGCCGCGGCTGCGAGGCACTTGGTTGCGCGGGACGTCACCGTTGGCAAAGCCGTTGAGGCTCTGGATGGTGGCCCTCCATTCGTCGATCTTGTCGGCCGTTGGAGGGTAATCTAGAAGTAGCTGAGCTCTTGCCAAGGCTTCTGCTGGAGTGGTGGGTGGCAATGGCGTACGGAGCGAAGAACGAGACGTGCTCGGACTCCTAACCAAGTTAGGAGGAGCAGCGTCCCGCCCCAGCGACCGTACTCCACTGGTACCGGCATGCTGGCGTGCATGCGGGTCTCGAGGGTCCCGGATCCTCCAGCTTGGCCTTGATCTATCGGACGTATGGTGCTGCGAGCACCATGGCGCTGTCTTTCCCGCGCCTCTTGAGAAGGGCGCGGTGCGGACTTGGACGCCGAAGCTTGCGCCGTCTTGTCCTTGGATCTGGCAGCGCCGTGGGCTCTTCGGCGACGACCGTTCCTCCGCCAACGCGTCTTCTCCACCACTCGTCCGCTCCGGTGGTGGTGGGTTTGACGCGGACGGCTCTGCTGCCGCCGAAGCCTTCTTCTTCGGTGGCATGTTGACGAAGGTGTTGATGAAGAAACTGCTCGTGTGAACGCCGGATCGGGTTCACACAGCCTCGACGCCGCCCCTACCTGGCGCGCCAAAGATGTCAGGGAAGCTAATTGTGTCCCGCGAACACCTATGGGACCTGGTCCCTTGTGGTTCGGAGGGGGAGCGGAGGATGCACAAAGAGCGGATCGAAGCGATGCACACGAGCAGATTTACCCAGCTTCGGAGCTCTCCGGAGAGATAATACTCCTACTGTTGCTTTGTGGATTATCTTGTGTTCTTGCTAGGGAGCAATGGGAGCTACAAAACCTAGCCTGAGTGAGTGTGGCTTCGTATGAGTCGGATGAACTAAGCCGGAGCCGAACCGAACCCTTTCTACGTTGCACTTGGGCCTCCTTTTATAAGCACAAGGGGTCACCACAGGTGGCAAGTAGACAAGGGTAAGATAGTAAAAACAGAGGTTGGTACACCGCTTTATGCAAAGTGTACTGATGATCTATACCTAACTCGACGGCAAGGGACAAGAGTCATAAATGCCCGTCTCAATCGCTGAAACGATTAACAGGACCGTCAAGTGCGCCTCCGTTTGCCACGATGGTAGCTTGTCGGCGCCGCTTATCGCTGCTCCCGGCTGGCTGCACAGCCCATCGACCGCGTTCTGGGAAAGTCCCAGGCGACACGTTGGCGGATGAGCTGGAACGGAGATGAAGAGAGTTGCTGCCAGCGGCAGCGCCTTGCAGCAGCAGAACCCTGTCGGCGCTTGGGAGCTCGGCGCTCACCAAGCCTTCCCGGCAAGCTCCTCTTGCCGGGGCCTTGTTTCCTTCGTGCCTTGAGTGGTCTTCCCGGCAAGCTCCTCTTGCCGAGGCCTTGATTACTTTGTTCTCGAATGGCTCCAAAGGAGCCGCGGAAGATCTTGATGGTCACCAGGCCAGCCCTGCCGCGGGGTGCTGCAACTGCCCGTGCACGAGTTCGGGGTGCTAGGGGTACCCCTACTCTAGTACACCGACAAGGATGTGTAACGGTTCGTTCAAATTTTGGGAGAACGAGCATCCACGTCTACCTTACCAAGTCGATTCAAATCAAATTTTGAAATATTAGCTTGCCAATTCTTTTTTAGATGGAGAGATGATGCTCGGGAGTAATGTGTTTTTACATGCTCGTTGCTAGCGATTTACTATATGACAAATAGTTGACCCACTCAAAAACGCGAATCAAACCCCAAATGAAATATCTCGATTCAATGAACTAGCTTGTTCAGTAGGTCAAAATAGTGAATTAAATCCAAAATTGAACACCTCAATCGAGTAGCATGTTGTACAGTATTATAGTACTCCATGAACATGTTGAAAAGTCAAATTAATGAATTTGTTTGATATACGCATATATCCGTTCATGTGTGGATTGCAGACAACATGGTCTCCAATTTAAATATTTGAATGCAAGTTTATATCAGTCTTTGATGCATAAACGCGACCTCCCCTCTCCGGACTCCTGTTCTCTCTCTCTCTCTCTCTCTCTCTCTCTCTCTCTCTCTCTCTCTCTGACAATCTTCAATTCTATCGCACGATCCGACACAAAAACCTTGTTGGTCCCTCTCCCTTCTCTCTCTCTCTCTCTCTCTCTCTCTCTCTCTCTCTGTGTGTGTGTGTGTGTGTGTGGTGTGGGGGGGGTCTTTCTAGTCCGCATTCATATATACACCATCTATAGGTCTCTCTCAAGACACTATGTATGACACTCTAGCTAGTCCAAGCTAGATATCTTGGGTGCACTCATCGTATGCACACAAATTCCTTGGATCTTTGCCCGTAACTCTCTCACGCACCACTATGTCGTCTGGAGCTCTTCCCCCCTCTCTCAAACTCTCCATCCACAGGTCACACATACACATGCATATCTCACTGCTTTTCGATAGGCCCATCTAAAACTCTATCTCTCTCCATCGTTCTCTCTCCATCTCACACGCACACACACACACACACACATCTCATGCCCAGCTAGCCAAGTATGATGGTCTCTCACTCAATTGTAGGCACACGCAGTCCCCTATATGTATATGACTAGCTAATCTTAGTCTCCATCACAAACATGTGCATGGTCTATCTCGATTTCTCTCGGGGCATCTTTCTATCGCAGCACGCACTCCTCGATCTCCCACCCATATAGTCCCTCACGATCTCGGGGATCTCTCTATCACAAACACACCTCTCTCCCTCCCCATGCGTCCATGCCATCCATGTGTCCCTCTCGACCTTTTTTCCTTGTTGGCCAGACCTCTATTGGACATGTGCTACAGGGGTGTCTCTCTCCGTTGCAAACAATCACCCACTAGCTATCTTCTTGTACCTCCTCGCCTCGCTTTTCCATCTCGGAGATGCATGTGTGATATGTTCGCATAAGAAACGAAAAAACACACTCTCTCTCTAATTTATCGTTTGTTGTCACTTTCTCTTTCACACACATACTCTTTTTTCACACTTACTCATTCTCCTTCACACGCACTTGATCTGTCTCGACTGAGGCACTCACCTCTGTCCATAGCACATAGATTTATTGAAAAGTCAAACATCACAAAGTTTGACCATGTACGTGGAGAAAAAGAATTACATCTAGTACGGCAAACATATACCATTAGATTCACCATGAGATGTAGTTTTGTATGATGTATCTTTGGTATTGTAGATATAAATAACATTTGCAAAACCTGATCAAAGTTTCCAAAGTTTGACTTCTAAAAATTTACATGCCTTGCATTATCGGCGGATGGAATATCTCTTTCCCCTCTCAGCTATCGGCGCACCACTCAGCCTTATCGGGGCTCCTCAATCTCTCTCAAACTTTATTGGTCAGTTTGGTTCGTGACTGAACCTCATGCCTTGATGGTCGGTATTGCTGGTGTGGGCGTGAGATGTAAAATATTTCTGCTGGCGGGGCTTGTGTGGTCTTGAAGCGTTTGGTTCATGCACGGCGGGAAAAGCATCAACGTCCCATCAATCAATCCATGCATCAATTATTTAATGCTAATATCCATCCATGTTGTTGTTAGCCTCGTGGCATACGACCGAGCACGGCGAGCGTCAAATCGGTCGCTTGGGCGAGGCTACTTGGAGTGTCCGGAGTTCAGCCAGCTAATTAAAGTGCAAGGAACCCGGCCGGGAGGGCTTTCTTTTTCACAGGGTAGCAACCAAACAAGCGTGCATGAAATCTAGCCACAACCCCAGGCCACGCAAAAGATGCACACGACGCAAGCCAAACGGGCCTTATATCTCCCTGGTTCACACATACACATGTCTCGCTCGCGCTATACATATAGACCCATCCAACACTCTCCGCCCTTGTTCTCTCTCCATGTGACATGCACCCCCCCTAAGTACCATAATCCCTCACTCCATCATAGGCTCTGTTTGGATCCATGGGTTAGAGTTAGTTTGGGTTAGTTTGGAGTCAACTAACCCAAAAAGATCCAAACAGGAGGGTTAGTTTAGGTTAGATGCATCAAACCCATCCAAGAGGTGCTTATTTGGTTTAGTTCTTCTCAGGACCACTAATAAACACTTTTTTCTCTCGCTCTCCCTGCAGCAGATCCCTCCCCACTTCCTCGAAGCTTCTCGTCCTCTCCCTCCCTCCCTCTCGCACCGCCCGTGAAGGTGCCTCGCCGTATCCGCGCTCCATCTAACCCTGCCATCCAAACACCTCTTTACTTAGAGTTAGTTCAGGGTTAGAATCTAACTCTAACCTCTAACTGAGTTAGAGTATCCAAACAGGGCCATAGGCGCAAGAACCCCCCCTCCTAAGTATGATTATCTCTTACTAGCCATAAGGAACACACGTATTGTCTCCTTCCATCCATCGTCTATCTCGATATCTCTCGGGGCATCTTCTATCGCACACACACCTTGTCCTCGATCTCCCACCCATGTAGTCCCATCCACGATCTCCGGGGATCTCTCTATGACAAACATACACTCTCTCCTCCCCATGTCTGCATTTTCTCCGTACGTCTCTCTCGGCCTCTCTCCCTTGTTTGTCAGACCCCTCTTGGCCACGTGCTAGGGGTCTTCCTCTCTCGGTTCCAAACAACCACACACTATCTCCTCACCTTGCCTCCGTTGTCGAAGATGCATGTGTGATATGTTTGCATAAGACACGCACGCTTTTTCTCCTCTTTTATCATGTGCTGTCCATGTCTCTTTCACACATGCACACACTTTTTTCACACTCTCTCTCTCTCTCTCGTCAGGGACTCTGTCACGTCCATAAGCATATGGATGTTTTGAAAAGTCAAACCACAGAAAAGTTTGACTAGGTATATGTGGAGAAAAACATTTACATATGGAACGATCATTAGATTCATCACAACATGTACTTACTTCATACTATCATTTATCTTTGGTATTGCCGATATAAGTAATTTCTTTATAAACTTGGTCAAAGTTTCAAAAGTTTGACTTTAAAAAAATGTTGTAACTACATTATCGAGCGGAGGAGTAGCTCTTTCTCTCTCTCTCTCTCTTTGCTATCTCTCACGGGCCTCCCTCTCACTCGAACTCTCTATACCGACGGATTATCGCTCCTTTGTGTCAGCGTATAGCTCAGATATTGTTTAGTTGACGGTCAACCAATCCACATGCTGCGTTGTCACCTCGTGTTCATATCTTGGTGTGCTAGCCCATGTGGCGGTGGGTGAAAATAAGTAAACTAGAGGCCCATCGACCGCGGTGAAGGAAACAAAGTTGAAACCACTGGGAGTAGCACCCGCACGCTAGTAAATTGAGGCGCGTTGAGGACAAACTTCTTGCGCAAGGAAGGGCCTTTTCAAGCACAATTCACCACTTGCACGGCGGCATGCATGAAGGGCGCTTTCGCGACACCCAGCACACAACACACACCAGCACACATGTACACCGGCGTCGCCGCCGGTTGAGATGGACGGTGAGGCAGCCAACAAGCGGAGGCCGCTTGAGCCAAAACCGCATCCGGCGAGCCTGGACTTCATCAGCAGCCTCCTCGATGACATGCTGCTCGTCATCATCGGCCTCCTCCCCACCAAATCTGCCATGCGGACCGCCCTGCTCTCCCGGCGGTGGCGCCCCCTCTGGCGCTGCGTCCCCCTCAACCTCACCGTCGACAGCTGCCTCTGCGGCGGGATTGCAAACGCATGGCGCGATCTCCAAGATCCTTTCATCGCACCACAGGCCAGCCAGACGCCTTGACATCCGCATGTTCAGTACCAACTGCAAGGTCCAACCCAAGTTCGACGAGTGGTTCTTATCCCTCGCCCTAGATCAGCTCGAGGAGCTCAGCTTTGAAGCTGGACGATGTCGCTCTCTGGCGCCGTCCGCGCTCTGCCTCATGCCAACGCTGCCGCGCCAGCTTCAGCTCCTGCTATCTTCCCCAGATTAATGCCGCGCCTGCCCTTCTTCTCCCTCAACTCAAGCAGCTCGACCTCTTCGACGTTTTCATCTCGAAGAAGGCTATGGAGCACCTGCTCCGCAGCTGTACTGCGCTCGAGTACCTTCGTCTTGAGCAGATCCACGGGTTCATTAGCCTCCACATCACCTCGACGAATCTCCGATGGATTTATGTGTCTTGCTGGCCCCGCAACAAGACATCAATTGGGAAGAGATCACTCCAGCTGTTCCACATTATGGTCATTGAGAATGCGCCTTTCCTTGAGAGATTGCTTGTATCGGATCTAGAAGGTCCAACAAAATCAGGGTCATTGACGCTTGAAATTGACAGCGTTGGTGTACTCGTCTACCAAATTCTCGAACTCTTTATTGGATCCGTAATCGTTCGGTACAACACTCATCTTCTTCTCCGTCTTCTTGAAATTCACATTTTAAATTTCTTCTTGATGTATTTACGACCGTCTTCGGAAAATGATTCCCACAAGCTTGACCAGTCCATGCGCACGGTGAAGATCTTAGCACTAAAATCTATCATTTAATCTGGATCAAGTTGTTGGATTCCTTACATGCTTTCCATGCGGAGAAGCTACTCATCGAGGTGAAACTTCTTTCCTATTAGTAAATGGTAATCACAATGTAGCTCAATTTTTTCGTAATTTTCCCAAATTACGATGACAAGTGTAGTGTTCAAAACTACATCTACGCACCGCACGAAAGAAATGTTTTAGTATTTTTTCTCACATGATCACTGCATCATTTTTATGTCTGTACTACTATAGTAGCCTAGGCTAGTCATAGTGGAAAGTAACTTAGACTACTCCAGTAACTCTATGGTTTCCCTAAGGGCGAGTACTACCTCCGTCCTGGTTTACTCTTCCAATTTTGTAGTATAAAAATTTGACCATAGATTTAACTGACAAAATGTTAATGCATGTCACTAAGAACTATATCGTTGGATTCATATTTGAACATAATTTCAAATGGTGTAATTTTTAGTAACATGCATTGGCATTTTCATAGGTAAATCTATGGTCAAAATTTTATACTAAATACGAGGTAGTATTCCCTCCGTCCCAAAATTCTTGTCTTACATTTGTTTAGATACGGATGTATCTAACACTAAAATGTAACTAGATACATCCGCATTTAGACAAATTGAAGACAAGAATTTTGGGACGGAGGGAGTACAAAAGTGGGCTATGTAGGCCAAAAACATGTGCCAAATTCACTTGTGATGCATTTGGCATCGATGCCCCTCCATTGCTCACCTGGTGCCCCAATCTGGAGCACCTACTTTGCTCCGGTGCCAAATTAACTCACGCAATGAAAAAACACTGCGTGGAGAGAGAGAGAGAGAGAGAGAGAGAGAGAGAGAGGCAATAAAAAACACTTGTTTGGGAGAGTGAGAGGCTGGTGTAGTTGGTTTGATTGATTTGTTTATACATGTGGGTGCTGTGTGCACAGTGGTGCCAACTCTCTCACATCGTGAGGCGGTGCCAAAATCTTTTGATTTGACATCGATGCGTATTATGTGGCATACTTTTGCGAAATATGGCATCGACCACATAGTGGAAGGCAACAAATGCCCAAGCCCTTCACGTGCTCCTAGTTAAATGAGAGGAAACATAAACACAGAGAGAGAGAGAGAGAGAGAGAGAGAGAGAGAGAAAAAATATCACTAGCCAGCCAACCCTATCGTATGAGCGAATGATATTGGTACCTCTTGATGACACGGCAATCTTATGCATCCAGCTGCTCTAATATGTTCTCTTCTTTTGCAGATAAAAAAAGACCCGAAAGTGAAAAATGTGCTGCACTATAACAATCTCATCGAATTCCTTGATCTCCACCTTACAGAAATTGATTTGATCGACTACCAAGGCAGCACATCTGAGATTAAATTGCCCAAGTTCTTTGTTCTGGAGGCAAGTGTGCTCAAGGTAATGAGGTTTGGCGTTCTCTGGCGCAACAATGAATGGCGTCTGATCACATAAGCGTCTAAGCCTAAATGACAAAGTCTCCGCATGAAGCTGAATTTGTTTTTGAAACACCAAGTGGCCAGAGACTCGAAAACTTATTTTCCCATTAGTGACTTGTCAGGGCGGTGGATTTTAGTTTGTACGATAACGTTGCATCCATCTAAAGTAACGAAAGTTCTTACGTGAACTTCCTAGTAATTCCCTCTTCCTAGGTGCAGCATTACTCCTAACATTTGTAATATCAGTTTGAAACTTGTAATATTGTCGTGTCCTATTCCTGCGTTTTCAAAATCATGTGAATCAAACAGGTCCTGAGTTGGTGATGATGTTGTGCCTCCCATCTTTCACCAGTAGCCGTCGGATCTAGATCGGCGCGCCTAAACCAAGCTTCTCCATTTTGCAAAAGATGCCGCACTTGTTCCCTATTTACAAACAACTCCTTGTCTCTCACAATCAGCCTTATCTCCTCCCCACCACATCTAGAAGGCCGTGGAAAAATCTGGTGCGATGGCGCTGCGGAGCAGTCCACCCCAATCTTGGTGTTCCGTGCAATGCACGGGCATCTACGCACGGAAATTATGTCGAGCAGGGCTAGTTGTAAGCAGGCTAGCTCTACAACCATGATGATAGTATTGCAGACGGTGAGGCTGACTATGGTATGCCGAACAAAGGCGCCTATACTCAGTGTCATCTCCGTGCGAGGTCTTGTCACTTCCTTTGAGGAGCAACACGTAATAATTTGACCAGCGGGTAGTACAGTGCTAGTACTCCTAGTAGTACTACATTGGTAGTACTACTACTAGTACTAGTAGCACCACCGTCTGGATTTAGGAGTACTACCACGTCCATCTGGATTTTAGTATTTGACTAGCAATATCTAGTAATGCATGTCACAAAAAAATGTACTACACCCTCTGTAAATAAATACATGGTGTTTTATTCCTATCGGCGAGAGAACTTAATGTTTTCTTGCTAACAAGAGTCTTAATAGGATTACATGCAATGAACTAAACACTGCATGTCATGTTTGGTAGTCTC
This sequence comes from Aegilops longissima, assembly GCA_021605205.1. NCBI lineage: Eukaryota > Viridiplantae > Streptophyta > Magnoliopsida > Poales > Poaceae > Aegilops > Aegilops longissima. Next base: position 311,332,925 of record CM038678.1, read on the forward strand.
AAGTTATTGAAAGCATGCACGGCCCACATATCTTATTGGTTGATATGTCACGAAATAAGAAACAAGGAGGGAGTTAATGCACCGTGCCTAAGTGTTTTGGGATTATTTGGTTTTCGTAATGTGACTTACACAACATTTTTGTTTACATGCATTAACATTTTATTAGTTAAATCAAAGGTCAAAACTTGGCGCCAAAATGCAAAGGGACCAATAAACCAATAAACATCAAACTTCTCTCGTTTGGCCCCAACTAGAGGTCGGTGAGATGACTATCTTGCACCGACACGGAGGGGGCAGCTTCATTGACTTCGGCAACGCCTTTGGGTGAATGACACGTGGGCCCGGGGTGGCTGGCCCACCTATCATACAGCCAAAGGCGAGGTGCGATGAAAGAGGAGTAATACGAAATCCTCGCACCTCGCATGCTAACCAAGGGCAAGAGTGATCACTCGAATCGCAAGATCAGTTGACTAGTAGAAGCTAAGCTAGACCCATGGAGGCGATGGCGCGAGCATCGGCCGGCTGTGTCCGGATGGTCGACGACACGACCTACGGCCCGACGAGCGAACGTCTCGGTAGTATTTCTTGAGGCCGGCAGGGCGAGGGGCCGCTTGGACGACAACGTGTCCCCTTGTTCGACGAGGTCCTCGTCGGTTTCCTCGACAAGTTCACCGTCGTCAAGAAGCTCGCGGATAACTTTGACGTAAGCCTTCAGCCGACGCGCCCAGGCTCTGCGATGCCCGCCACCCTCAACGGCCACTATGGTGACAACCTCTTCGACGCACTGGTGGCGCTGCGACTGCCGCCCGTCGCGGAGAATGTCCACCTTGAGGTCGCGCTTTCGCAGCGCGGCTCTGGCGCAGCAAGACACCATGGACATAATCACCCACGTCTACGCGCATGCAAGAGGAGGACGATAGGACGCTGGCCTTTTTGGACCGCAGGGCAACCTTGGACGCAATGTTCAGAAGCACGATGAGCTCGCCGCCAACGCCGCTGCTCCTCACACGTCGGTTGGTGACCCGGCGCACTAGGGCGTGAGGATGTCGTTGATGGATCCGTATGTATTTTTATCTTTCCGTCAAATCCATGTAGTAGTATATGATACTACAGTAATTATCTTACCTTTCACATCAACTTCATAATTTTCGTACGTACTCCATGCATGAACGGCGCCAGAACCAAACTTCTCATTACTCTAGGCAAAATCATTATTTTCTATCTATCGATCGCGCCATGGAGCAGAACCAAATTTTACAAGTTACGAGTTCAAAAGGAAAAGTCTGCCGTGTTCGCGTCGCACCCCCACACGGTTGGTCCGGCACGCCGCTCAAGCGGGAATGCGTGCGGTGTTTCATTTTCACTTACAAGTGGGACCGTAGTTGAGCAAATCGACTATCGGCAAAACCCCACCCCGCCCACCGCGCGATGGCTGAGAAAACAGGAGGGAGAAGAGATGGCTGTAGCACGGACTCCAAGAAAATTGGTGTCGGATGGGACTCGTGTGGGTGGCGTGTGCCGTAGTGCTAGACGTGAATGCGAGTTATGGCCCATGCCACCCCACTATATCGAGCCTATATCGAGGTACATTACGTAGAACAAATTTCCTGCAGTCCGTGCTCAGCACTCCTCTATCTCTCTTCTCAGCCAGCCAGCGGACACGCGGAGCCTATCGTCTGTTTGCTCACATGCGGTCCCACATGTCAGTGAAAACGCAAGCGGACCCACTGAACCAGCACATCTTTCACCTCGGCGTCTTTGGTGATGAAAAACAAATCAAGAAAGATCTTGGTGGCGCTTTTGGAGTTACTCAAGAGTAGTAAGATTCTATTTACAGTTTAACCCAAGATGCACATATCGTGGCTTCAACTTATCAACTACCTCTCTATTTTCTTTCATGACACGACCTGGATGCTGGATGTCCCACATGTCGGCAAAGGAGGAAGAACCCGACCAAATCTTGGTTGTGCTCTCGGATTAGACTAGTTGTGCTAACTTAAAAATTTATTGTGTACTCCTCCGTTCCAAAATACTTGACTTCCATTTGTCCAAAATGGATGTGCCTATATACTAAAACATGTCTAGATACATATATATTTTGACAAATAGAAGGCATGTATTGTGCAGCGGAGGGAGTAGAATGGATGCAAGTTTTTGTATTGGGAAGAAGAGTACATCCATATATTGATAGGCGCAATTTAGTAGATGTTCTATCACTTTTAGCTAGCAGAGGCTATAGATGAGATTAGTGCACTTGTTGATACTCCTACTTGGTATGCGTGTTGCTGCTAGGCGCAAAGAAAAACGGACTGGAGGGAGTACTAGAATAGAGGCTAGACATGAAACTAGACGCGAGGAAGCAATGTCTACTTCTTTACACTCGAAGAAGAAAGAAGCACGCAAGATCGAGCCTCCGCAGATCAACAATGAATGCATCGAGAAGGCACTAATCCAACTTACAGGAGTAGTAAAATGTATTCTTGTGGTTCTTGTTTTTTTTTGTCTTGCTTTTCTAGTCAAAATTATCGTTGGAGTTCATGCAAAACGGAGGTCCGTTTGGGGTCGTGCGTTGCAGTTGGCCTTACAAGTGGGACCGCGGTTAAGGAAACCGACTATCGGCAAACCCCACCTCGCCCGCCCCGCGATGGCTGAGTTAGACAAACGATGAGGTTGAAGAGATTGCTCTATACGGACTCCAAGAAATATGATGTCGGATGGAAGTCGTCTTTGGTGGCGTGTCCGTACTCCTAGGCGTGAATGCTTGTTACGGCCCATGCCACCTACTACTCCTACTAGTTAGTACTACTATATAGTACTACTAGTATCGAGATTCGAGGTGCTGGTTACGTAGTACAATATAGCTACAATAAAAACACCCGCCGACGCCATAAAGCATGTGAAGCTAGTACAAATAGTGTACTACTATTGTTGATTGGCCCCATCCGATAACCTGTTGCAATGCACGATAATTATGTATTCGAAATATATTTTTTGCCTCGTCGCACCACTCACTCACGAAGCAACTCAAAGCCATTCATAAATTTAGTAAGTTTATCACGGCATATCATTTTATTACATACAACAGGTCATCAACCCACATCGACAACGAGGATACATATAAATACTAAAGTTTTCACCACACAACAAATAAGAAGCAATGAAATGAACTTCAAGTCAACCATTCCTCGGCGTTGGAAACGCTTACTTTGAACCACAAGTGATTCTCTGGGACGGGCCATCCATTGTCGATCTGGAGACCAACGCAGGACTGATCATCCAGGCTGAAGCGGCCTACTATATCAGTACCAAGGTAGGGAACCACCCAAATGTCCGAGGTATAGACACAGTTGCTTCTCATAAATGGTAGTAACGTTGTGTCAACAGCAGTTGGATCGCCTTTCACCATCATTGGATAGTTTTGTCCAAGGAAGGCGAGTTTTCTCCAAGACTATCAATTCTATACCGGGGAGAAGGAGTTGGCGCTAGCACACTAGTATCCATCCCGAATACCATGCAGCGGGTGTTGGAATAGGTCCGAGAGTGCGACCATGGGAGACTACACCGCTTCCTTAGCGATAACATCATCGATGGGCTGTATACACACGAGAAGAGGTGATCCATCGAATTAGTTGCCAGCGCCAAATAGTATATGGGCGCTGCTCGTCCTCATGCTCGTGATCATCACCATCATCATCTCCCCTTGGTTATAAAAATCTTCAAGTATGGGTGGTGGAATGTTCACGGGACCTTGGAAACACAAGAAGAAGGTTGCATGCATGTGGATGAAACAATTATAATTACGGTGGAAGACAAGCGTGCGAAACAACAAGGATGCCATGCAAAAAGCGATTGCCACAGTGGTGGCAGCAAACACAAGGCCCTCGTATTGAATTGCATCACAGTACTCATACGTGTACATAAACTGATTTTTGAGCAATATCCATTCAGTCAAACCACTGACGACGGCAACAAGCTTGTCAAAGATAGCAACAACTCCATAGTTGTTGTAATTCCAAGAGCGGTTGGGGACTCGAGAAATTGCTATCTTCCATAGAAGACAGTCACCATGATTGTATTTGAGCGTGCGTACAATACCGATGTGCTCAACCTCTGGGCGGTCTGCTGAGATTTTTGAAGTGGAACCGGTCACGAGTGTACACATTCACAAGTTCCCACTCAGATTGGACCCAATGTAAACAACCCAATCTCCATTTGCGCTTGCCCAAGCCTTGCCCTCAGCGATGGCATCTTAACATCATACGTATCATTATCAGCGGCATCAACTTGCACAGCGAGGCCTCCGTCGTGGACGGCGCCGATCATCATGGTCACGGCGAAGAAGATAGGGAGATCAAACCGCTCCTTGACTCTTGGGTTCCTTGTAATGATGTTATTAGTTGAGTCGAGAATGGGCTTGAACAAACCTGCCATGCTAGCCGAGGTGATGATGTCGCACCGATCAATGAGTTCCTCCACCACGTCATCTTTCAGATCGGGGCTAGAATAACGGGTCGTTTCCGTCATGTTCCTCCATGGAGAAGATGATCGAACAATGGCGAAAGAAAGGGTGAAGGGCTGAAGGAAAATGGAGGAGGAGAGGAAGAGCGTCGACAGCGAGTTCCAAATCAAGAGGGAAAAGCGAAGAGTCGGTGGGCGGTTGCCGGTTGCCACGGTTCACGAAGGCGCCCGGCCTACGTCGGTTCGAAATACTCCTACTACTCGCCATCGTCTCACTCATATGTGGATCTGGACCACATGTCAACGAGACGTGGTGTGTAATTTCTCGTGCAAAATGCGATCTGGCCGCGTTGGCCCGAGGTGTCGCACTAGTTATCGGCCTTTATTTTTTTAATGGCGCGCCATTCAGTTTTGAAGCACAACTAACTGGTATTGTACGCAGAGAAAATATAAACTACTCTACCACTACTCCACCTCCAGTACTAGTAGTATAAAGAAGATATATAGGCTGGAGCTTCAGCGCTTTCTTGCCAAGGGCTGCCCACTTGCTTCTCACAGGACCACCCTCTCGCCAGATCTAAAAAAGACGGCCCCTCTCTCCCTCCTCACCGGTGGTTACAGATCCGCCGGGGAAGAAAAGGACGTGCAGCGTTGGCCTTTTCGTCATCGGCGGCGAGTCACACGATCGACGACAAGGCCGTCCTCTCGGACCTAAGCGCCCGCAGAGATCGCTGCCGTGGTATGTCGCGGAGGGCGACGACACGAGCGAAGCCACTTCCGCCGACCCTCGGGTATGCTACCTCTTTTGAACCATACCCTTGTTCCCCCATATGGCACGTCATTGCATGTGGATCTTTTTCCACTCCACCATCTTCCCAATTTGCTATCCTCTGCTTTCTGCCACGCATTGAAAAAACCATAATTTGCACTATTAAAGGAAACCCTACTTCATGCAGACTAATGCATATGCAGGTTGAATAAGGAAAGGAAGGAGAGCTGTCTTGTCCAAGAGAGTAGGCATCAAACCGCATCTAGGTTGAAAAGGGAAAATAAGTAGCTAAGGAGCGAGTCTCGTGTCTCTTGGTTGAAGAAGGGTAGAAAGGCATGACAACGCAATAGAGAATGACCAGGTCGATTGGTTTGTTGTCCTCACATAGGAAAAAGATGGCTAAAGAGAACAAAAATGGGGCGTAATCCACATATGCTGCACGGATATTTGTTGCTCGGGCAACCATACCTCCCTCACCACTCTGCGTCCAGTGGAGGTACATCGTCTTGGTGCGCCTTGTCGAATGGGCCTCCCATGCTCTTATTGCCACTTTTTTGCTGTTAGTATAGCGCCAAAGATCAAGTAAGCAATGCTACTGCTAAAGTGATGCCACATTTAACTAATGCCGCTCTCGGTCTAATGCCACAGATAAATTTAAGCGGTGCCATTTAATGTCCTTTGGATCATTTCGAGGTTAGTGTTGATTGTGGATATATTAAAGATTTTTCAGCTAAGGCATTCTAATGTTGTTGCACACCAAGATACCAACGATGAAACTTGTTACTACCTTCAGATTTTTGCACTCTTAATGCTTATAGATTACATACCTCACTTTCATGAGATAAGTTAATTTTTTTATGCAGTGTCACCAAAATGCCAAAGCGCTGATGTCATTTTATTTTGGTTAAACTGCACGGAGACAATTATGAAGACAAGAGGAAAGGTCAAGAGTGGGCACCTCCTCCTCATTTGTTCTCTTGATTATCAAGAGGAAAGATCAAGTTTTTATGTTTGATCGATTATCAAGATTGGAATAGCAATTTTAAGGTCCCCAGTTGAAATGATATTTACCTTGGAGGTACATGGTTTGCAATTTTTTATCTTGTCATTAGTTAATAATGCTAGTTACCTTCAGACTTTTGTATTTGGTTTAATGCTCATGCACAGCTAGTATACCAATGCTGAAACTTGTTACCTTTACATTTTGTATAGTTAATTCTTATAGAAACCTTCTAGTGCTAGAGTTTATTGAAATCTGTTCAGTAAAACCATTGTACTATACCATGTAATAAACTAACTACTCTACTGTTGCACTAGCCACTGGATTAGTGTATATTTGTAGTATTCGAATGGTGTTGCATTAGCGTATGGACATAAATAAAGTGTGGCAAGCTTTCCCAGATATGTGCTCAAGAAAACTACTACCTGTTTTTCTAAATACTAGACGTTTGGGTACTTTAAATTGAACCACGAAAACATCTTATATTAAGGAACAAAGGGTGTAGAGTTCACTCAAATTATCCAAGCTAGTCACACCTTTGTTAAAATTAATGTTCATTATGTTATCGGAGGAGGTCTGTATGTTTGTCTCTAATGCCTGTCTACTACATACCCGACATCGTGATGTAATGTTAAGTCATTTCCTTTTCTACAGTGTAACTAAATTGTCAAGGCGGTGATGGCATTTTATTTTAGTAGAACTGCATAAAATTTGCTTAAAAGAAGAGGAAAGGTCAGAATGGCTCAGTTTTTGAAAAAAAACTTTGTATGCCTTCGACATCGAGATGTTGTTGCTTTATTTATTCCTTCAAACAGGTGGTTAGAAACAGTCTTGCTACCTTTTCCCATTAAGAAATTGGAATGCTTATATTTGTGAGTCTATGCTTCAACTAGTGCCACTTTTATAGTAATCACACTTTCAATATCTATGCAAATAGGGATGCTCGATTTTAGTGGAGCTGCACAAAAGTCCAACTGGTTCAACATTAGGAGCATGTTTTTTCCAAACCTTTATATCAATTGGTGGCACTATGAGCTGTTCATTACGAAGGTACATGGTTTGCTACTATCTTGCTACTCTTTTGTCTTGTCATTAGATAGTAATACTAGTGGTTTGCATGTGAATTTATTGGCGGGGTGGACCTACATTGGAGGTGTAGGACAGGATTCAATGATTGGATGCTCAATTTGGTTGTATCGATTTCACCTCTTCCATCACTGCGAACATGGTGTGGTATATGTTTACTAGCTGCTTGATATTTGTGCAGACGAGATGTCGCCCATTGCTATTTGGCAAACAAACAAAGTGTCCGCAATTTTGGTTGAACTGCACAAGAGAATAGTATAGTCCTTGCATGTAGTGCCATGTGAAAATAGACACACAAGATTGGATAGTCACTTCATGGACTGCAGAAAAGTAGTATTGTACTATTCTTGGCCAACACTTGGTGCTTCATTGCTTTGGTCGATTATACAATGGGCATCATTTTCCCGAAGTTAAAGTTTGAATTCCGAAAATAGTCTCGTGGTGTGATCGAGAGAGACCAAATCATATTGTAGTGGATGTTCCTCCATCATGTGTGGTTCATTCTCATGGTTCCATTGTTGGTGAAACCACTTACGTTTTCAAGAGGAATTGTAGATTTCACAAACAAATTTGTCTTTCATCTGTCTTGAATGTTGGCCAAGAGAAGCATCCATGTTAGTAGGAAGAACAGATGTTTTTCTAGATCTTTGCTTTTGGAGCTACATATTTGTATATGATCATGAATCATTGAGATGCATTAACATGTTGATCTTATGTATGGGAATCGTACTAGTTAGTTTTAGTTGCGACGCAAGATCCGAAGTGGCTGATCTTTGCTCTTGGAGCTACATATTTGTATATGATATGTGAATCATTGAGATGCATTAATATTACTTATTTCTGTTAAGCTCGGTGTTTACAAATTCTTGATCGATCACTAGCTAGCCTACAAATGCTTGCTGGCAGTTTTATTTGACGCAAGATGCGAAGTGGCAGTTTTTGAATAAAAATGCCTACCTCTGAAAAACCCGACAAGCTACACTATCAATCCTACGGATAAAAATGCCTACCTCTGAAGAAACCGACAAGCTACACTATCCATCCTACGGATAAATAGCATATCACACACGTACTACCTCCTTTCCGGTTTGCGGGCTCAACTCAAGAGCGACCTACTCGATCCTACACGAATAAATAGCGGACCACGCACGTACTAGTACCTCCTTTCCGGTTTGCGGGGCTTAATTCAAACCTCTCACCAACCAAGGTACTCCCTCCGTCCGGTTTATTAGTCCGTGAGCAAAGCAGCAAGACCAAGGCATGGCAATAATTAACGGCATGCGAAGTTTAAGCCTAATTAATTCCAGCGATTTAAGTGGCTGCATGTGTGCCCTCATTGCGACTCGTTGCATCTTTGCCAGCGTCTTGCTGCGGCGATTACGAGTGCTGCATGCAGCCGGCCGTAATTAAGGCAGCTAACTGTTGTGAAAAAATATCGCTTTAATTGTTGCGGGCTTTTTAATCCGTGAAATCATTATTGACAAGGAGGAGATGATTCGAGTCCACTCGTTTGACCGCCATGCGGCGTCACGACCAGACGGGACGGGACAACACAGATCATAATTCAGTTTCCCTAGTTTTCCACGGCAAGTCGGCGCTAAGCCATTATGCATTGAATTCCGATGACCGTCGCGCTACCTTCCCCCTATAAGTACTGTTTCCCGGCATTCTCCAGTGCCACCATGACCGAACTCGCCATATCCTCATAAGCCCCCACCAGCCCGACGTCGCTCGCCACGTCTGCCATGCCCCCGCCCGTCCGCGGTAGGCGACGCCGGAGGTGGTCACCGCCGGAACTAGTGTTAGGTTTTTCACGGAAGGCGAGCGGAGGAGGAGGCATTCTATCTGTCTTTAGATGGCAATCGCAGATCGAGGAGTTGTTGGGCGCGACCGCATGGCGGAAGAGCAGAGTTGTTGGGCGCGACCGCTGGCGGAGGAGCAGCGTACGCCGATTTGCGGCGCCAGCGGACATGGAGCAGCAGCGCTGCAACGCTCTGAGTCGCGACGTAGCGCCCTAAATGGGCCGACTACATGGAGGCGGCACCCGCAAATAGCCACGAGGCTGTCGAACGCGCACGCAGCGTTCACGACGCTGATTTTTACTACCAGCTCGTCAAGTGGGTTTCCGCTTGGAAGCCAAAGCCGGTGGACCACGCCCGGCATGGAAAGGGCCAGCAGCAGCGAGCAACGCCCCTATCGCACCTCTGGCAAGTCCGGCGGCGGGGCGCGGATGCCGGCGTTTAGCGTGTACCGCCGGCATCGTCTAGTTAGCTAAGAGTAAGTTAGTACTTGTCTAGTGGGAGTAGATACTTGACTTGGCTATGATGGTTGTCAACGTGGAAGTTCAGTACTCTATATGTGGATCAGACCTGTTACTTTGCTCTGAATGTTGAACTTTCCGTTTGAACATATGGAATGGGTTGTTATTTTTTTAAATGGGTTGTAATTTGTCCTCCACGGGTTTAGAGGCTGACTTGTGGGCCTAGCAAGTTGACGCGTACACAATCAGGAGATGATTGTACGTGGAGAAGATGCCAGCAGGGACCCGCCAAGGTCATGGCGATGCGCAAGCAAGTGCCTCCTTATTTCAAGCCAATAAAAATGGCTCCTCCTAGTGGATTCGACATCTGGGTCCCATGCCATTGTCAAGGTAGTCAATAAGCGAGAGAATTACTGTGAGCGGTGACACGAGGGACCCAACAGCCCACCCAGTTATTTTTGTTTTGGGTTAATTTGATAAATGCCTCCGAGAAATGCCACTGCATTTTCCAAACTTTGAAAAATGCCATTTCCTGCCATTTCTAGTGGCATTTTTTGATGTCTGAGTGGCGTTTTTCAAAGTTTGCAAACTGCTGTGGCGTTTTCAAAGTATGCAAAATTGCGTGGCATTTTCAAAGTTTGGAAATTGCGGTGGCATTTTATGAATCGTCATAATTGGAGTGGCATTTATCTAATATGTTTTTGAGGCGGAGGCGAGGTGTCAACAGGGCTGTGCGGGACACTCGCTGTCTAGACAGCCTTTTCTTTTATGTTTACCACAGACCAGCCCAGTAGTTTTTTTCTTTTTGAAAATGGCTAGCCCAGTTTTTTGTGATTTGTCAAGTAAGTCACTTTATCGAGGCTGTTGGGCTAGAGCGAGAAGAGCTTCATTAATTGGCCGAGAAAATAGCCTATCGATAATGAGAAATGGGTTGTACATTTTAAAACACATCAAACCGGCAATTAGTTTCAAATATCTTTTTTCATTTGAGATTTTAAATTGCATTGATTTTTATGCGTGGGCAATTTATTGGATTTTATATTGATACACATTTATTTTTAAAATCAGTCTAAATGTGACTCGAAATTTGGGATTAAAAACAGTTCGGACCTCAAGACAAAATGCAAAATTTCAGTATAATTTTTAACCGTGGCCACAATATGGGCTGTAATGCTAACAAAAAGAATATGAGCTAAAAAACCCGCAAGAATTAGCAAATGGGCTGTAAACTATTTGAAATCATGGCGAGATGGGTTCTATCTTTGTTTTCCACAGATTTGAGGCTTTCCACGGATGGCACAGATCTTGTTGGATGTCCATCCAACGGCCGTCGTCTTCCTCAATCTCTGCTCTTCCTGCTCGGCCGCTCAAACAAGCGCCGGCGGACTGCTCCCTCCTCCCATGCGGGCTGTCTTTGCCAAGCAGCCTCACCGCCCCACCATACTCCCATAGATGGCCTAGCTATCCTCTACTCACCCTCAGTCCCACACATGTTGTTATTCTCCGTGACGGCAGACGAACCAATAAACCCTCGTACTCCTCCGCGTGGGAAATAACTGCGAGTATTCCACGGCTCGCGTCGTTCCCTTCCTAGGCCTCGCCGTCGTCCCTCGCCTCGGTGCTCTCGGCGCGGCCTGGTCAGCGTGGTCAATGAGCGACATCCATCGGAAGTGGATCTGCGTGGAGAGGCCGACACCGGGTCCCGCAAGGAAATGCCTCCTTATTACAGCGCAAAATAATGATTCCTCCACGACATCCGGGACCTACCGAAGGGCCTCAGTATTTCGCGAAAAAATGTTACCGCCCGACATTTCGTACCCACCAGCTATATCTTCGCACGCAAGGAAGTGCCTCCTTATTACGCCCAAAAAAGAATACCCCACGCTAGGTGGGACCTAGTATAGTGGGCCTACTAAGTTGGCGGGGACGAAGGGCTTTGTCAACTTAGTCAATATGTACGATTCTAGCTCGATTGACCGTCGATGTCCATCCAACGGCCGTAGTGCTTCTTCAACCTCTGGTCTTCTTGCTCCAATTACCAATGTAGCGCCGGTCGTGCCGCTTTGCTCCTGCCTCCCGTGGCGGCTGTCTTGCCTTGGAGGCCTCACCGCCCCATACTACTCCCACCGCTGGCGGGCCATCCCTCCACTCCACTCACCCACATCCCCGTTATTCTGCACGCGACGGCGGCAAGCCGCCGAACCAGTGAACCCTCGTACTCCTCTCCGTGTGGGCATCCACTGCCGCGTCTTCCCCGGCTCCGCGTCGTCCCCTTCCTAGGCCTCGCCGTCGTCCACCGCCGTGGTGCTCTCGGCGCGGCGTGGTCAATGTGGTCAACGACCGAATTCCATCAGAAGAATACTGTACGTGGAGAGGTTGACAGCTGGATCCACGGCAGCCGCAAGGAAGTGCCTCCTTATTACGTGGAAAATAATTATTCCTCCACATGACAGCAGGGACCCACCGGACGGGCCACTAGTATTTCGCGAAAAAAACGTTTGCCCGTGACTGCTGGGACCCACCTGACGGGCCACCGTATTTCGTGAAAAAAACGTTCCCCCTGCTGTCAGCTCGGACCCACTCGAAGTGCCTCCTTATTACGCACAAAAAAATGGATACCCCCCCAGCTAGCTGGGACCCACCTTGGTGGGAGGCTGACTTGTGGGCCTACTAAGTTGACATGGACGGAGAGCTTTGTCAACTTAGTCAATATAAACGATTCTAGCTCCAGTGACCGTACGATGTCCATCCAACGGACGTAGTGCTTCTTCAACCTCTGGTCTTCTTGCTCCAGCCGCACAAAGCGCCGGTCGTGCCGCATGCTCCTGCCTCCGTGGCTGGATGTCTTTGCCCAGAGGCCTCACCGCCCCTACTATTCCCACCTGGCCAGCCTGCGGCGGCGGCAGCCTCACACCACAGCCGAACCAAAGAACCTCGTACTCCTCTCGGCGCGGGCTTCCACTGTTGCGTCTTCCCTGGCTCCCCGTCGTCCCCTTCCTAGGCCTCGCCGTCGTCCACCACCCTGGTGCTCTCGGCACGGTGTGGTCAACATGGTCAAGGAACGATTTCCATTGGACGTGGACTGTATGTGGAGAGGCTGACAGTTGGGTCCACGACCGCAGCAAGGAAGTGCCTCCTTATTACACGCAAAATAATTATTCCTCCACCTGACAGTGGGGACCCACCGGACGGGCCATCGTATTTAGCAAAAAAACATTTCCCCCTGTCTGCTGGGACCCACCAACTACATCTTCGCACGCAAGGAAGTACGTCCGAAAAAAACGATTCGCCCCCGTGACTGCTGGGACCCACCAGCTACATCGTCGCACGCAAGGAAGTGCCTGACAGTCGGGACCCACCTGGTCGAAGCGTCGTGGCGTTGTCATTCGGCGCGACGTTATGCGTACATCTTGGTCGATGTAGAGGCGCGCACGTGTCATAGATGTAGAGGCATGCACGTGTCGTAGTAGAGGCGCACAAGTAGCATGTACACGTACGTACAGCGGCGAGGGTGCAAGAAAGAAAATACGGCCACGTACGTATATACGGGCAGGGTCTCGAACGCCTACTCGCGCATACGTACAAGGCTAGGTCGGAACGGAGAAACAACATCGTCGTCGTCTTCATGGGGAGCCAACTGGCTGGGTCAGAACGGAATGCGTGGTCGTGTTCATCGGGAGGGCTTGGATGGAATAGGCGATGGAAACGAGGCCTGGCGTACCGCACAACGGAGGAAACGGCCTTGTGTTCGACCGGCCATGTTCAAAACGGGGTCCTCTTGATCGGGAGGGGCCTGGCGTACCGCAAAATGGAGGAAACGGACCTCCTACGGTCGAAACGAGGGTCCTGTTGATCGGGAGGGTGTGGCGTGCCGCAAAAGCGAAGAAGCGGACCTCCTACGGTGGCCAAACCGGGTCTTGTTGATCGGGAGGGTGTGGCGTACCGCCAAAACGGATGAAACGGACCTCCTACGGTCGAAGCAGGGTCTGTTCGCCGGGAGGTGTGGCGTGCATAAAACAGGACTCCACGGATCTGTTCATCTCCACCGTCGACCTCCTCCATCCTCCAGGGGCTACCGTCGACCTCCTACAGCCTCCACGGGCTCCTGTTCATCCATCCACCACCGCGCGCTACTCCACCGGCTACTGTTCAACCACCCCTCTCCACGGGCACCCCTCCATCGTCTACTGTTCATCCAGCCCTCCACACCACGGGGTCCTGTTCAACCACCCCTCCACCGTCTACTGTTCATCCAGCCCTCCACACCACGGGTTCCTGTTCATCCAGAGGCAACGCCACCGCTCATTGCTCATCAACCCCCCCAGCAACGCTCACTAGCAGCAATAGCGAAGAATCGCTCCATCGCGTTCGATTAACGACCATCGATCGATCGCTCGGGTTCAGTAACGCGTAGCCTGCAGTGTAATGGCTTGGGTTCAGTTAGATCCCAACGCCTCGCTCGGCTTCAGTTAGAGCCAACGCCTCGCACACACGCGCGTACGTATGAGAGAAACGCGCATCACTCCACCCCCGACCTCCCATCGTAACCGGCAACTCCCCGAAATTTTCCTCCCCCCTCACTTCTACCACGGTTTTTTCCGTCATGGACGGCCCAAAGAATGTCATGCAGCTGCGTCTCCAGCCCGCCCAGGACGAAAAGCCCATTTTCTGTCATGATTTTTAGTCATCGAAGTAGGAGCCCACCACATCTATGATGATACCGGGTTTTGTCACAATTATCTTCATAAAAGTGTCATATGTATGACAGAAAAAAAATCGTTCGGGCCAAAATGTCACGGATGTGTCTTTTTTTGTAGTGCTTCCGCCTATATATATCCATATACCCTAAAACATTCGAGGAACAGAATAGATCGAGAGTTCCGCCGCCGCAAGCCTCTGTAGCCACCAAAAACCAATCGGGACCCTGTTCCGGCACCCTGCCGGAGGGGGGAACCCTCGCCGGTGGCCATCTTCATCATCCCGGCGCTCTCCATGACGAGGAGGGAGTAGTTCACCCTCGGGGCTGAGGGTATGTACCAGTAGCTATGTGTTTGATCTCTCTCTCTCTCTCTCTCTCTCGTGTTCTTGAGGTGATACGATCTTGATGAATCGCGAGCGTTGCTATTATAGTTGGATCTTATGTTGCTTATCCCCCTCTACTCTCTTGTAATGGATTTAGTTTTCCCTTTGAAGTAATCTTATCGGATTGAGTCTTTAATGATTTGAGAACACTTGATGTATGTCTTGCCATGCGTATCTGTGGTGACAATGGGATATCACGTGATTCACTTGATGTATATTTTGGTGATCAACTTGCGGGTTCCGCCCATGAACCTATGCATAGGGGTTGGCACACGTTTTCGTCTTGACTCTCCGCTAGAAACTTTGGGGCACTCTTTGAGGTTCTATGTGTTGGTTGAATAGATGAATCTGAGATTGTGTGATGCATATCGTATAATCATACCCACGGATACTTGAGGTGACATTGGAGTATCTAGGTGACATTAGGGTTTTGGTTGATTTGTGTCTTAAGGTGTTATTCTAGTACGAACTCTAGGGCTGTTTGTGACACTTATAAGAATAGCCCAACGGATTGATTGGAAAGAATAACTTTGAGGTGGTTTCGTACCCTACCATAATCTCTTCGTTTGTTCTCCACTATTAGTGACTTTGGAGTGACTCTTTTTTGCATGTTGAGGGATATTTATATGATCCAATTATGTTATTATTGTTGAGAGAACTTGCACTAGTGAAAGTATGAACCCTAGGCCTTGTTTCAACGCATTGCAATACCGTTTGTGCTCACTTTTATCATTAGTTACCTTGCTGTTTTTATATTTTCAGATTACAAAAACCTATATCTACCATCCATATTGCACTTGTACCACCATCTCTTCGCCGAACTAGTGCACCTATACAATTTACCATTGTATTGGGTGTGTTGGGGACACAAGAGACTCTTTGTTATTTGGTTGCAGGGTTGCTTGAGAGAGACCATCTTCATCCTACGCCTCCCACGGATTGATAAACCTTAGATCATCCACTTGAGGGAAATTTGCTACTGTCCTACAAACCTCTGCACTTGGAGGCCGAACAACGTCTACAAGAAGAAGGTTGTGTAGTAGATATCAATCTCCTAGATAGATCTTGCGTGAGTGTAGGAATTTTTTTGAAATTACATGCTACGTTTCCCAACAGTGCTCACTCATATGGTTGGTGGAGTCACTCAAATGGATCTCAACCTCACATAGGATGTGTGGCATGCTCTCGTGTGTGGGGCTAGTGGTGAACACACTCATCCTGTCATAGGAAATGCACTCAATGTCATATATGGTGGAGGCACACATCTGGCTCATGCGGTGGTGGCTCTCCTCACATGGCAATTGGGGCATCTTGTCATATGTGGGTGTCGGAGAAATGTAGGTGCAAATGTCTCCATGCTCAACTACTATCGCCTCCATGGTTGAAGGGATAGTCCCATGCTCAATCTCGTCATCCATAACGCCTCCAAAGATGAATGTCGTAGGATGTGGCAAATCATCGCTCTCCTGCGAGACCAATGATAAGGTCTCCTGTGCGGGGTCGTAGCTTGACTCAGAGTATTAGTTCCATTGGGCCGTCTTCATGTTGTTGGAGAGGTTTGCACTCGTCTCCGTGGTCGAAGGGGGTGGCCCTTACTCGACCATCTTGCCATCGTCTTTTATGAGGCCCATATGATGTGGCGCCTCATAGCTCGTCTCCATGATCAAAGGGAATTTCCATGCTCAGCCATCTTCCTTGAGGGGCTTACAAATATGGAAGTGTCGCCCTCACTTGTAGGCGTACTCATGGGAAGTAGGCAAAGATACCATATGTCCAAAGGCGAAGATGCCTTAATAACACCTAGCGAAGATGCCGAAGTGGTGGCTGTGGCCATAGGTTCCTCTTGGTGGTGACATTGTCGTGCTTGAACTTGTAGTCGATGGCGCTCTTCGTCATCATGCACATGTGGCTTGCCTATTTCTTGGCAGTCGCTCCAAAGATGATGGCGGTGGCGTGTGGTACTTGCATTGTTTGGCCGCTCCGAAGATTTGCGACTTGAGCGTTTCTGCCTTGAAGATGACGAAGGGGAACAAGACTTGTAGTTGGGCAAGACGTGTCGGATGTCATCCATGTGTGCGTCCAACTTGTCGTAGAGGTAGTCCCTTTTCCTTGCTTCGGAGTGTCGTATGTCGATGACAAGTCGATCGATGCTGTCGAGGACCGAAGATGTTGTGCATTGCCTATCCATCAGAAGACTCGAGTAGAGGTGAGTAGGAAATGAGATAAACAATACTAAGCTACCTTTTCCCAAAGTTGAGGATGTATCCCATGTCACTGAATGTGAAATGAAAGAATACTGGAATTGGTACCGGACTTGTTCACTCACACCTACAATGTAAAGCTTATCGAGTGGCTTGGTTAGGACAAGTGGCAAAAATTCATGCAAATTGAAGTCCAAGATATTGTAAATTTTGAAATAAATCCAAAAGGACTCAAAATGCAAAGCAAGTGATCATAAATATAGAGGATGCAAATAAAGAAACATGCATGGTGGGATAATGGGGCTTGTGCAACTATAGGGATGAGCAATACAAATTGCCTAACGAAGACTAAGCTCGTGTTGCACAAAGACAAGGAGAGACGCTAGCTTGATTGCATGTTTGGGCACGATTCACCACTTGTCACCAACCTATATGCATGCAAGCAAAATGTTTCCTATTCCATATACCCACATGCACAAGTATCTCTTTTCATGCTCCACCCTTTGCATATAAGCTTTGGATCCTACTCTCTTACTTAGAAGCTTTCTTTTTTCTGAATTTTTTTTGCTCTTATCTTCCTTTCCACTATGCTTATTGAGCCTCATCCACATACATGAAACAAGTATCACAAGATATGCACGGGGGCAAGCAATTGCACTATATGATATATATCAAATGATGCAACACTATGATATCGTATCACTAAGGTGCTCAAATTTTCATGAAGCCCGGCAATACTCGGATAGCTAGTCTCAATAGGTATGGAGGTAATCGCAAAGATTTCGGGGCTATCAAAGTGTAATTGCAAGGAAGGGCAAGTTTATGATGGAATGGATACATGCGTCACACTTAACCTTTCACAAAGTCGGGGGGTAACCAGCCTTGCTTCCGGTTGAAGATGGTCTCAAAGGATGGATAATCATCGTCGGTTGCGGAAGGTCATGACAGATGTAGTCGATGGAACGATACAAGTGTCTGGTGGTGCATGAAGATGTACCCCTCCCTAAGTAGCTGAAACCCCTTATCAAACAACGACAAATGCAATAAGAACTAAAATGGGTTAGGTTGTGGAAGTTTAATGTAGTGGTGCGGAAGTTATGGCGAAGGGCCTATGCAAAGATGTAAAAATTAGAAAAATGTGATGATTGAAAATGATGGTGTTAGTATTTTTGTGGGATAGAGGATGTAAATAGCTACAAAATGAGCTAAAGAACAATAAAACTGGACTCCGGATGAATTAGTTATGGCCAAAACAGTTTTCGGAATTGGGCTGAAACTGGGGGGTGCGGGCACCCGGGGTAAGAGGGTGCGGGCGCCTAGGGTGTTCAGGGAGTTGGGCGGAAAAGTAGCCCGGGAGAAAGGGGTGCGGGAGCCCGGGATTGTCAGGGGGTTTGGGCGAAAGTTTCCCGGGAGTACGGCTGCGAGGGGAAAAGGAGTCCGGGTACCCGGCGTAGGCCGAGAAGTCCCAATTTTGGGCAAAATTTTCAGATCATGAGCTAGGAGCGGAAGAATTTGATTCCAAGATCCAAATTGGATGGGTAATAATAAAAAATGGAGCTAGGGAACGCCAAGGGAGGTAGAACCACTTGCCAAACACTAGATCCACGGATCAAAATCAACAAAAACTCACATGCACCAACAAAATGCAAGAAATTTTTTGGGCTCTTTTTGTGGGGAATTTTCGAATTGAGACAAAAACACACACAATTAGGCTAGAAAACAGTGGGGGGGACTCCCAATTCGTGATCAACGTGGCTCTAGATACCAAGATGTTGTAGGGTGGAGACCCTAAGTGGATATCTTTGACGAAATGGAGGGGGGTCCACAAAGAACGTGAAGAACACGAAGAACAAGAAGGGAAATCACGCGAGGAACACCCAAGAACAAGTCCAATCACACATCCACTAGACCAACAAACACACAAGATTCACAAGGTACAAGAATAATTAAAGAGAAATAACATACATGGTAAGGTTCATCTCAAATCCAAAGGAGATGAGGTCTTGATGATCGAGATAGATCCTTCCCTCATGGTGGGTTGAATCCCTAACAATCTTCTCCAATGGAGGTCATCATCTCCATGGGAGAGGGTAGATAGGAGCAAAGCTCTCAAGATCATATCATGTACTTCGCTAACCCTAATTTTGAGCTAGTGAACATCTATTTATAGTATAGGGAAGATTTTAGGCAGAAACAGGGGTACATGGGTCATTTGGCCCTTAATGCACACAGGCATCGCCGGACAGGGCCGGGAACCCAGGATAAAGGGGTCTGAGCACCCGGGGGCTGCTGGGAAGAGGAGGTCGGGCA
Organism: Aegilops longissima; assembly: GCA_021605205.1. Lineage (NCBI taxonomy): Eukaryota > Viridiplantae > Streptophyta > Magnoliopsida > Poales > Poaceae > Aegilops > Aegilops longissima. The sequence goes on from CM038678.1 coordinate 311,352,091, forward strand.
CTCGGGCGTGAAGTCCGGGCACCCGGGGTTGCGCCAAGTGTGGGCTGGGCACCCGGGGGTAGAGGTGCGGGCACCCGGGGGGTGAAAAGCCCGTGCACCGGGGGTGTATAGAGGGGCCGCACCCTTTGGGGCCGGGGGTCCAGGCACCCGGGGCATAGGAGGCCGGGCACCTAGGGTGGTCCGAGGCCTCCGGTGATCCGAGGCCTCTTGGGGTCCCTCTTCCTCCTCCTTCTCCCTTCTTGGATGGTGTGGACGTTCTCTTGCACTTGAAGTCCTCCTCGTCATTGATGAAGCTCCGGTAATACCTATGCATGCACACGAGAGGCATGTCAACTAGTACACCATCCTTGAAGGGATCAAGTTAACACGTGTAAAGGAGATGATTAACCTTTATGTATGTGAAGTAGATGTCGCACGTGTCACTTGTCGAATGGACTCTTGACATGCTGATGTCCATAGAATGCTCCACATCATCCCCTCCCCCTTGAAAAATATTCGACCTGATCGAAAACCAAATCACCATGGGAAAGACATGGTGTCGCTATGTACAACTGAACGTTTACCAAGTACTCATAGTCCTCAAGCTCGAAGTGGGCACGCTCCAATGTCACACCCGGCTTGTGATTCTTTCAAAAGGAGCAAGAACAACAAACACTTGGAAAAACAAATGTGGTTAGGTTAGTGCAAAACCAAGCATTCAAGTGGTGATTCACCGTACAAGTGTTGTCGTCATGCATACCATATGGTGTGACAAAAGATTGTGTCATGTCATGTAAGCATATGGATTGAGCACAATCAAGGGCATCATTGAAACAAGAATGTAATTGGGAGTTAGAGATCCTAATATGTGTGACAAGAGAATAAGCATCTACGTCATGTTCATAGCAAACAAGGGTTAAGCGCTCAAAAAATGGTCTATGGTATGCATATGAATCATTCACAATACCAAATGAAATGAAGTGTATAAACACAAGGATCAAGTGCAAGACAATCGAAGCATAACTTGAATAGGGTGTAGTGAAGATAGTGTGGCACTCAACATATTAGAAAGAACAATTGTTCATCATGTGTGAGGCAATCAAGTCAATCATGTGACAAGCATGGAAATGGATGCCATCAACCGCATGAAACGAGCAAGTATGAAACATGGGTGACGCAACATAGACAAGCATAGAAATCAAGTCGTGCATGCTAGTAGTGCGAAGATGCAACATACTAGAAGAAATTAAGGCAATCATGTCATGTGAGCAAATAATAGGCATAGACGATGCACATGACATATCGCAAGCACGAACACAAAGCAAGATCAGTGTATCATCATAGGAAGGGTTCATAAATGGAACATGGCAATAACAAGCAATATCTCCACCAAGCTTGAAAATACACATACATGTACTAGAGTCAATCATCATGTGTAATGCAAAGCATGGCTCACAAATGCATGTCAAAGGTATAGAAATGAGCATAACTTCCAAACTGAACATGGCAATATGGGCATAAAGTGAGAAGTGGTATATGACCCATAACCATGTGAGGGCCATGTAGAAGAAATGTGCAAAGTCTTTGCACGAAGGGAGCGGTGGTAAGGACAATCCATGAGATACCAAATCATCATTGATCCCTAGAGCTCGTTTCATCAACTCATGGGATTTTGAGGTTGACGAGGAAGGATGTGGACCTACACAACAGGTAGATAAACAAAACAAAGTGTGTGCATGGTAAATGTACACATCATCCATCATGATGTGTATGTGCACCTGAGAGTTAGCACAAGATAAGCAATGCTCAAAGAAATTTGAGGCATGGTAGAGAAATATGTCATCCATCATGCCTTGATAGTTATTGTGTTCAACATGATTGGGACGCAAATTATAGCAAGTGTGGCACAACAAAAGCATTTTTATTCATGGGATGTATATGGTGCAAACAATCATGGGAATCATGCAAAGTATAGGATGGATCAAAATCTCCTAAAATCCAGAAGGAAACTACGGGGGTCTCCACATGAGCAATAACGGAAGCATAACATGGAGAAAATTGACAACATGGCAACCAATGCATGTTCGAAGCTAGGTGTTCACGGCATGACATATGAGGGAAATGATACAATAGAAGCATATCAATATCATCACAAGAAAAACAAATGCCATTAACCATGGGCTTGTCATCTATTCCATATGTGCATATCGGGTTTATTTTCATGGCATATGCATAGTCACTACGATGAGATTGCAAATATGACATACGGGTGATCTCATGCATAGCATAAGACAAGTCAAGCAAATTGTCAAACATGACACGACCGATAGAATTTTCACATGATATCCTATGGAGCATAGCATCACAAGTAGGCAATTCAACATGCCCATCAACATATTCATCATAAATAGGTGGAATATCTAAGCATGTATAATACATAGTATGTGGTGAACCCATAAGGTGATCATCATCATGCAAGCAATCGATGTGAAGATATTCCCCTAGTGGGACAAACGAAGCACCCTCATCTATGTTACCTTTGGAGCTCCACTCATGTGGTATAGGTGAGGTGTCGAAGATCGATGCTTGGTCAATATTGTTGTCTTGATGGAACCATGTGGGGGGTTCATCATTGTCCATCATGGCCATTGTCATCTCCATTGGAGGTATGAACTCTCTGAGGATTGGCGCTTCGTCATGTAGGAGATATAGCACCAACGAAAACACACTCAGAGTAGAGGTTAAGTAGTTAGAAATTACTAGCAAACATGTCCGTGCATTGCTACGGGTGAAAAAAAATATCACGCATCCCCTGGCCCTCCAAAAAGGACACACACACACACACACACACACACACACACACACACTTCCTCTATTTCAACTCGACAATCCCACTTGTTTTGCAACTTATCCTCTTTCGCATCCTCGTCATTAATAGTCGTGATGTCCACGTGATCACAAAACACCCAAATCTGACAAATCCCAAGATGATGAGTTCATCCACCGCAGAACTTACTATCCATGTAGGCTAGCATTTACTGACAAACTCATGTGGTATCATTCACCAGTAGATCCACATTTATCCTGGAAAAGAAATTTTTGTTGCCAACTGGTGCGGGCAAGCAAATGGTCGACACAACCAGTGATGGCACCGGTAGTAGCGGTGACGACTCGAAGGGGGAGTAGAGAAAGCGAAAATAAATAAGCCGTACCTCATGCATATATAAAAAAGTACAATGGCAAAGTCCACATTTCTGTTTGTTAGTTCTCACAGATGTCGACTGGACAACTCCCCAATTGTGCACAATGCATACCCGCCTCCCACATGCAATGATATTCATTTATTTGTCTTGCATAACTCGCGCGCTAATTACCGGCCTTTAGTGGTGCCACATTTAATTTTAAGGGAGCGTTTTTCCCGTAATTTACTCGCCTTCCACTTACTACCGTCCTTTGTGGTGGTATGCACTAATTACCGACCTATCCCCCACATGCAACGCTATGCATTTATTTGTTCCCATAATTTACTCGCTTCCACTAATGCACTAATTACCGGCCTTTAGTGGTGCCCCATTTGAACACAAACGAAGTACGCGAATTTGCAGCTATGGCGAACTTTAATCTAAACAAAACCCAAAGTCTAAACGGTGCCCTAAGGTCTGTATATATGGAGGAAGAGGGGGGAATTTCGTGACCCTTGGGGAAGGGGTCCGAAACCAACCCTATCTCTTGTTTCCACGCACATACGGACTCTAAAAACAGCCTATACTTATGTATTTTGAAATTACATGGGCCTGGCCCAATAATAAGGTGACGCATCACCTAGAATAGCCTATCGACGAATATTACGAAGTGGCATCTTGTATATTTCGTCCAAGGCTTCATGCACTCATTATGGTGGCTTCAAAGTCCTGAAATCATCACTTGTAACTCCGTTCTTGTTCCCCTCGCGCATGCCATCATCTCCATGCTTGGTCTTGCTCCAGTGTTCATCCCTCTTATCCATGACAGGCCCTTCATTTGTAAGCAAAACAAATATATCCAATTTAGGCAGCATCATATTCTCATGAACATTAGAATCATTACCCAGAAACAAAAGTACCGGATAATTTAATTGGCGTGCGCGAGCTCTAGTAATTGGTCCAGTATGTATAGCAGCAGCGGCTGTGGGTGTAACAATGGTATTGATGTCCTCATCATCCTCCCCTTCTTGAAATGAAGTCGTCCTCGATGGAAGCTAATCTTCTGCACCCAAATAAGGCTTCAAGTCTGCAATGTTAAAAGTGGGAGTAACCCCAAAATCTGCAGGCAGCTCAAGTTTATATGCATTATCATTTATTTTCTCTAACACCTTAAAAGGACCATCAACACGTGGCATTAGCTTTGATTTGCGCAAATAAGGAAATCTATCCTTACGCAAATGTAACCAAACAAGACCTCCACGTGCAAACATAACATGTTTTCTACCCTTATCTCCAGCAAATTTATATATAGCATTCATACGCTCAATGTTTTCCTTAGTTAACTCATGCATTTTTAAAATCAATTCAGCATGTTGTTTAGCTTCAAAATTAACCTTCTCCGAAGATGGAAGAGGCAACAAATCAATAGGTGCACGAGGTAGGAAACCATACACAATTGCAAAAGGGCACATCTTAGTAGTAGAATGCAATGAACGATTATAAGCAAATTCAATATAAGGCAAGCATTCTTCCCACATTTTCTTGTTATTCTTCAAAATAGCCCTAAGCATGGTAGACAATGTTCTATTGACTACTTCAGTTTGTCCATCAGTTTGGGGATGACATGTAGTACTAAAAAGCAGTTTAGTCCCCAACTTAGCCCATAAAAATCTCCAAAAGTGGCTAAGAAATTTAGTATCACGATCTAAAACAATAGTATTTGGCACACCATGCAAGCAAATAATTTCACGAAAGAACAAATCAGCAACATTGACATCATCATCGCTTTTATGACATGGTATAAAGTGTGCCATTTTCGAGAATCTATCCACAACAACAAATATGCTATCCCTCCCCTTCTTTGTTCGAGGAAAACCTAAGACAAAGTCCATAGATATATCCTCCCAAGGAACACTAGGTACAGGCAAAGGCATATATAAACCATGAGGATTGAGTCGTGACTTAGCTTTTTGATATGTAGTGCAGCGAGCAACAAAATGCTCAACATCCCGTCGCATCTTTGGCCAAAAGAAATGTGTAGCAAGTATGTCCTCCGTCTTATTCACGCCAAAGTGTCCCATTAATCCTCCTCCATACGCCTCCTGCAACAACAAAAGACGAACGGAGCTAGCTGGAATGCATAGCTTGTTAGCACAAAACACAAATCCATCATTAACGACGAACTTGTTCCATGTTCTTCCTTCTTTACAATTCTGCATTACATCTTTAAAATTAGCATCATGCACATATTGATATTTGATGGTCTCCAAACCAAATATTTTGAAGTCAAGTTGTGAAAGCATAGTATAGCGATGAGACAATGCATCAGCAATAACATTTTCTTTACCCTTCTTGTGTTTAATGACATAAGGGAAAGTCTCAATGAATTCAACCCATTTAGCATGTCTACGATTCAGTTTAGCTTGACTTTAATATGTTTCAAAGATTCATGATCCGAATATATAACAAATTCTTTGGGCCATAAATAATGTTGCCATGTTTCTAAAGTCCGAACAAGAGCATATAATTCTTTATCATAAGTAGAATAATTCAGACTAGGCCCACTCAATTTTTCAGAAAAGTATGCAACAGGTTTGCCATCTTGTAATAACACACCTCCTAATCCAATCCCACTAGTATCACATTCAAGCTCAAAAGTCTTATTAAAATCAGGAAGTTGGAGTAAAGGGGCATGTGTCAACTTATCTTTCAATACCGTGAAGGCTTGTTCCTGTGTGGTACCCCAAACAAAAGGCACATCCTTCTTTGTAAGCTCATTGAGAGGTGCAGTAATGGTGCTAAAATCTCTCACAAAACGCCTATAGAAACTGGCGAGTCCAAGAAAACTCCTCACTTGTGTGACCGTTTTGGGCTGTGGCCAACTCTCAATAGCTTCAATCTTGGCTTTATCAACTTCAATTCCCTGTGGAATAACAACATAGCCAAGAAAAGATACTCAGTCGGTGCAAAAGGTGCACTTCCCAAGGTTACCAAACAAACATGCATCACGTAGAGCAATAAAAACATCACGTAAATGTTCCAAATGTTCTTCCAAAGATTTTCTATAAATCAGTATATCATCAAAATAGACTACCACAAATCGTCCAATGAAAGCACGTAAAACTTCATTCATTAGTTAACCCAAAAGGCATGACTAACCACTCATATAAACCAAACTTAGTTTTAAATGTTGTTTTCCATTCATCTCCCTATTTCATACGAATTTGATGGTATCCACTACGCAAATCAACTTTGGAGAATATTGTAGAGCCACTCAATTCATCAAGCATATCATCTAGCCTAGGAATAGGATGACGATAACGAATAGTAATATTATTAATGCCTCTATAATCAACACACATACGCGACGTACCATCCTTTTTAGGCACTAGTATAATAGGAACAACACAAGGACTAAAAGATTCGCGTATATAATCATTGTCGAGCAGCTCTTGTACTTGACGCATAATCTCCTTCGTCTCCTCTGGATTGGTACGGTATGGTGCACGGTTGGGTAGCGATGCATCGGGAATTAAGTCAATTTGATGCTCAATCCCTATAATAGGTGGTAATCCCGGTGGCACGTCTTGTGGGAAGACGTCAGCGAACTCCTGCAAAATGTTAGTGACAGTAGGGGGCAAAGAGGAAGGCACGTCCTCGAATGAAAATAATGCCTCTTTGCACACAAAAGCATAGCAAATAGATTTGCTAAAATCTAGCTCATCAATATCAGATTTGGTGGCAAGTAAACATGCACTTTTCAATTTAATTTCAGAAGCAACACTAGATGGTTTATTATTAGGCTTCATTTGTTGCTCAAATTCTTTTGCCACAATCTGATTTTCACTCTTATTTTTCTCCTGTTTTGCTTTATTAGCTCTATTAATATTATCTTTCAAAATGGAATCAGGAGTCATAGGAAGCAAAGTAATATTTTTATCCTTATGAACAAGAGTATCTTGATTGTTTCTACCATGGTGTCTGAAATTTTATCAAATTCCCATGGTCTACCAAGTAATAAGGAACATGCTTGCATAGGTACCACATCACAATCAACATAATCAGCATATGTAGAGATACTAAAATGCACACGAACAAAGACGTGTTACCTTAACCTTGCCGCTGTTGTTGAACCATTGGATGTAGTAAGGATGTGGATGTGGTCTTGTGGTGAGGGATAGCTTCTCGACCATATCCATGCTAGCCAAGTTGTTGCAGCTCCCTCCTTCTATGATGACACGAATAGAACGTTCCTTCACAACTCCCTTTGTATGGAAAAAATTATGCCTCTGATTTTGCTCCGCTTGTGTAACTCGTCTTTGTAGCGACCAGGACCTCAAATAGTCGATCTACGTGCTCGATGTCATCCTGGATCGAGAATGCTTGACACCACACAATACTCGGAGGATTTATAACAGAGTAGCAATCACACACTTATTACAATCGAATGTCTCAAGAGATAACTTATTAAAATAAATATGGCTTAAGGCCATCTAAATTCGATAACAATGGAAGGCTTGGAAGAATAAGCGAGTCCATCAACTCCAACAAAGATCACCGAGTATAGAACCACGACCTAAGCACCTTACTCTTAAATGCGAAAAGTCGCAACATGAAACGTTGCAGCCCGAAACGGGTCACACATGGAATATCTTGGCAATTTAACACATAGAGAATAATAATGGAATAAGCTATACTACATGCATATTTGGCTGGTGGAAAGCTCTATGGTTACTGATTTTTTGCGTAAAGCCAATTTTTCCCTACTGCAAAGGAATAAAATTATTTAACTATCATGGTGGTTGTTAAACATTGAGAATGGTTGACATCATTCTCAATCCCAATTAAAAGTACTCATTAAAAACCCAGTAATATTAATTAGAGTAACATGTTGAGATTCACATGATATCCAAGTACTAGATACTCAAGATGTCCATAACCGGGACACGGCTAACCATGATTAGTTTATACACTCTGCAGAGGTTTATGCACTTTTCCCAACAAGACTCGATCGCCTCCGTTGGATTTCCCTTTTACATGATGTTTGAGAAGCGGATGGTGAGACATAGTCTTTGGAAGCTCTAGCACCTTACATAGGGTAGACCGGTACACCTACTTTCCCCTACATCTGCTAGTCTACCCGTAAGAGTTCGCATGACTTAATCAACTATGCGAGCCCATAATGGCTTGTGGCTGCACACGAAGTTTCTAGCATGAATAATCGTATGATCCCTTTGAGCACAGGTGGCGGTCCAAAGAAAAACAGGCAAATCTCGGAAACCAGGTACCTCAATCCACCCAGATGTATGTTTAAGTTGCCACCTTAAGTAAACCATTAATTAACAATCCCACATCTGTCATGGATACACTCACCCAATCCACGTCTACTAGCATAGCATGGCAATATAAGCAAACGTAGAAGTAACTCCCAAGGGTTTGAAAATAAATAGGTAATAGGTACTACCTCAACTACTTCCCATAACCCACAGTTTAATTAGATCCTAGTCATGCAATGTTTGAGGTGATCTAATGCAGTAAAAACTGGGTATGAGAAAAGGTATGATCAAAGTGTTACTTGCCTTGCTGATGATCCGCGAAACCTAGAGACTCGAAATAACAGGCGGCGCACTCCGGGTATTCTATCGCAGACAAACAAACAAGCATACAATAAGTACTCATCTAATGCATAAGTAAAACTCAAATAAAAGATCTAACCAGATAGTTCAACTTAAGAACTCCGGTTTGCAAAAAGAAACAAATCAAACGAAGCAACGGAAGTCAAACGGCGAAAGCAAACAGCTTCGTTTTACTAATCTGGATCTAGGTCAGATTTTACAGTAGCAAAAACTTGTTTAAGTTGGTTATTCCGAAAGAGGGTTTCGAGACAAAACTCTAGGCGCTTGAATCGCCTGATTCCGACAAACGAGCGAAAAGTTAAACTAAAACGAAAATCGGGTCAGAAATCACGATCGGAAAAATCATGAATTAAATCCGAGAAAAAGAAAAACGACGAACGGGTTAACGAACGAACGTTTGTTAACTAAACTAATCTGACGAACGCATTCGTTAAAACGAACGAATGAACGAACATTCGCTATTTAACTTAAACCTAAAAAACCGAAACTAAAAAACCGAAAAAAAAAACGAAGAAAAACCGCTCGGTTTTTTAAAAAAAACCGGCGGCACGGAAATCGAGGCGGCGGCGAACCTCGGCGGCGCGGGTCCAGCGAAGTCGGCGGGGTCCGGCGAAGTCGGCGGCGGCGGCCCGGCGGACAAGGCGGCGGCGGGCGGCGACGGCGGTCGGCGGCGGCGGACTAGTGTTTTACGGGCGGCTCGGTAGCCAAGTGGGTGGGCGGCTCGGGTGGGCAGGCGCTCGGGCGGCTGCTATTTATTAAGCGCCCGAGCGGAGTCCCGCTCGGGCACGACCCAAGGTCGGTTGCGTTTTTTTTATAATTCCAAGCAGAAGAAAAATAAAAAGAAGTACTAAACAGACTCCAAAAATCCCGAAATAAATTTTTCCCGGCTTCTAAAATCAAGCCGGACTAGATGAACATTTATTTGGCGCCTAAATGCAATTTTGAAAAACACGCATTTTTCCTAAATTCAAATAAAAAGGCGAAAAACTCCGAAATAAAATCTTATTTGATTTTTTTATTAAATCTTCATTATTTCTTTATTTTGGGAAAGTCATTTTATTCCCTCTCTCATATTTTGATAGTAGAAATAATTGAAGATAAAATAAATAAAATCAAATGATCCTATTTTCAAAATTTGAGAAAACTCAAATATGAAAATAACTAAGTCCCCAACTCTCTCCGTGGGTCCTTGAGTTGCGTAGAATTTCTAGGATCGAGCCAACAAATGCACAAAAATATGATATGCAATATGATCTATGTATAACATTCCAAATTGAAAATTTGGGATGTTACACCTGCACACTCAAAACACGTTAAGCAACTAAACATTCATACCTGTCAGCATTTTCAGGAGCCATGTATTGCGTCTCATGATCAGAATCATCTCTACCGTGTTCTTCACGTGTAATAAGAGCCAAAGTCTCATCATCATAGTCACTAGCGGACGCATATCCACCATCCTCGGTAGCAATCATCACACGCTGAGATTTGCATTCTCTCGCATAATGACCTCTTCCCTTACAACGATGACAAATAATATCACTTGTGTGCCCTGTTGATGCCATGGAAGAAGAAGAGCTCTGTGCAGGTCCGGCAGGTGTGCTCTAGGCAAATAGTGGTGGTTGTGCCTGGTTTCTTGTATCACGGTTGGAGGTGGCACCTAATGGAGGTGATGGTGCAGTGGAATTAGAGGATGCACGTGGTGTCCATGATGAAGGTCGACCTGCAGAAAAGTTAGTTTGCGCCAATGCCTGTCGATCCTGCGCTTCACGTTCAGCTTTACAAGCAAGATGGAATAAACGAGTGATATTATTATACTCCTTATACTCTAGAATGGTCTGAATCTCTCTATATAATCCACCGATAAAACATGCAAGCATAGCTTCATTATCCTCAACAATACCACATCTAATCATGCCAGTTTGTAATTCTTGATAATATTCCTCTACATAATTTTTTCCTTGTCTTAAGCGCTACAATTTTTGAAGTAATTCACGTTGATAATATGGTGGAACCCAACGAGTACGCATAGCAGTTATCAAAGGATCCCAAGTAGTTAGAATATTATTCGGATATAATCTACGATGTTCAGACCACCAAACACAAGCAAAACTAGTGAAAGCACAAAGTGCAGCAGCAACACGTCTCTCCTCGGGATATTCTAAACATGTAAAACGTTGTTCGGTTTCTAACTCTCAAGTAAGATATATATCAGGAACATATCTACCCTCAAATGGTGGAATATTGAAATTCAGTTTAGGAAAATGGTCATGATCTCGTACCTGAGCTGGTAATGCAGCCCTACCATTGCGTTTATTTGCATGTGGATGACCGGGTGCTGGTGGTTGCACGTAGTTCTGATTTTGATCAACCTCATCCTCGTAATCTCCCGCATAATCATCCTCCTCCTCCTCATCAGCAGGAGCCACAGAAGTATCAACAGCAGCACTAACAGGTTGGTCAGGCTCAAGACACTACTAGGAAAAGGGCTATAGATGAAATGGACACTAATAGCGCACCAGACATGTGGTGCGCCACTACTATATACTAATGGCGCACCATGTGTTGGTGCGCCATTAGTGTCCAAATACTAATGGCGCACCACATTCCTGGTGCGCCATTAGTAACAATTTTTTTTTCAAAACTACTAATGGCGCACCAGGGGATAGTGCGCCATTACTAGTTAAACGAGTAATGGCGCACCACATCCACGGTGCGCCATTAGTAAAAAAAATCAATTTTTTTTCAAAACTAGTAATGGCGCACCAGGGGATAGTGCGCCATTACTAGTTTTAACTAGTAATGGCGCACCACATCCACGGTGCACCACTAGTTATTTTTTTTCAATTTTTTTTACTTTTTCCAAAACTAGTAATGGCGCACGGTGGGAGTGGTGCGTCATTACTAGTTGAACTAGTAATGGCGCACCACTCCCACGGTGCGCCATTACTAACTTGGCCCAAAATTCCACGAATGCACCCCCTCGTGGACCGCCTTTTCAGTTTTAAAAAATAAAAGAAAATGATAAAATGTCAAAAAATAAAAGAAAATAAGTTTCCCATGTGATATGTGGTCTAGTTGTTGGGAAAATTTACAAATATGAATTTCGACTTTATTTGCAAAATCTCTCGAAATTTGTAAAATGGGCATAACTTTTGCATACGAACTCGGATTAAAAAGTTTTTTATATGAAAAATCATCTACTCGAAAAGTTACATCCGAATTTAACGGGGAACGCCGTTAAACATTTTCAAAATCCCCAAAAACCTAACAGAAAAAAGTTACGGGGCTTTCAAGATCTAGAGGCAAAAAAATTCAAAAAAATTCAAACTTACTATGGCGCACCGTGGATGTGGTGCGCCACTAATAATAATGAAAAAAAATTGGTTTTGATTTTTTTGAATTTTTTCAAAAATGATACGTAATATGACCGGAAGTTTGAAATATTTTTCAAATTTTCATCATAGTCATGAACATGAACAAAGTCCTAGACATCAACAAGGTATAATAGGATTGATATGCTAGATATATCAACAAGTGCACGTGAAGTGAGTCATTCTTTGGGTTTGGATAGAACTCTGAAGTTAAGCGTGCTTGGGCTGGAGTAGTGTGATGATGGGTGACCTTTCGGGAAGTTTGACCACGGAGTGCGATTTGACCTGAGATTAAGCATATTGACCCGAGATTAAGCCATAGTGACCTGAGATCAAGAAAAAAACGAAAAAAAAATGAAAAATTTTGAAAAAAAATTTGAAAAAAATTGTTACTAATGGTGCACCACATAGAAGTGCGCCATTAGTATACCAGATACTAATGGCGCACCATGGGCTATACTAATGGCGCACCACAGGTGCGCCATTAGAAAAAAATCTAATGGTGTGGTGCTAGTGGCGCACTTGTAGTGCGCCATTAGTAGCGAAAACAGGTGCGCCACTAGCAGCCCTTTTTCTAGTAGTGAGAGGGACACGGCTCGCTTGGCGCAGGGCTGTTTCGTGACGGGGAGGTCGTCGTCGTCGTCGTCGTTGTTGTTGTTATTGTTGTTGTTGTTGTTGTTCTTGTTGTTGTTGTAGAGGTGCGGCAGGTGTAGCCGGTGGTGGTGGTGGAAGACGCACAAGCAGTTCATTAAATCTGTTATCAAGCTTTGTTTCAACGTCTTATCAAGGCCAGTTATCTAATCCATGGCCTCTTCAAAATTGTTGAGCACATCTTGCACCTGTTCAGTCATCATTTGCTAAAATTTATCATGCAACTCCTTATTTGTCATGTTCTCCCAGTCAGTCTCATCAAATTGTGATCCTACCATGGTTAGCAACAATAGAAACACACAAGAATATGATCCTACGGACTACTAGAAAATGGTGGTGGTGAGTGTCACAAATCCGTCAAGCAAATCTCAAAGTCTTACCAGTTCTTACCCAGCAGCAGGCGGTGATCGGCAACTATGGAGTCAAAACTCTCAAAGCTTGGATAGAGCGATTACCAGGGAGAGTCAAACGCACGACGTAGATGTATGTGGAGCTAGGAAGGCTAATAATATGGTAGCAAAAAGGGTCAGCAATAATCAATTCAGATATGCAAAGTTGAATAAACGCTCAACGACGTTACTGTGTTGGTCCTAGGCTAGACCATGCTAGAGACGCGAGCCTAGAACACTAACAAAATCACAACGTTGCACGTAAACAAGGGAAAAGCACAATCTGGATTTTTTTCGCTCTGTTTTTTTTTTGGCGCTCTGTTTTTTTACGCTCCTCTTTTTTTGCGAAAAATCACTATAATGGCGAGTGTCTCAAAACTCTTCCCGGGTCAAACTGAAAGGATGGCCACGAATTTTTTTTGACTATTTTTTTTAAAAAAATAGGGCAGCGATGATGAAAAAGTGCGACAAAAAATCACTATGATGGCGAGTGTCTCAAAAGACTCAGAAAAGCCAAAAAATAGGTTAGGGAAAAAATATTTTCGGTCGCCGAAATTTTGGCCTAAAAACTGCCCGAGGATCTCCAGACTCTTTTTTTTTCTGAAACCTACTGAGGCAAGGAAACACGAAACGGAAATTAGATGGATATTGAAAACAAACCTAATATGAAAGGAACTCGTATTGGTGGTGGTGGTATATGGCAGTGGTGGTGGTATATGGCAGCAGTGGTGGTAGCGGTGGTGGTATATGGATATGGATCGGTGGTGGTATATGGATACAGATTGGTGGTGGTATATGGATACGGATTCAGAGCGGTGGCGTATAAGCGGTGGTGGTAGCGATGATGATGGTGCGGTGGTGGCGTGACAACTTATGACCAGAACTCCAAACTCTAAAAGACTAGACGCTAAGACCAACAACTTGACACGACGATGCAACTGCAAATTCAACAAAGCAAAATACTGAAAAGACTATGCAAAGGCTCAGACTGATTCGGATAGGATGAACTAACCCTAAAAAAAATTTGGCTTCTTCGTGGACTATAGGTATGAAGAACAGACTCGATCTAAACTACGAAAAACTATCAAATCTCACTAAGCAACCTGGAAATCTGATGCCACTAGATAGAGCCAAAGGTGTCCCTTCTTTCGATGAGATGGTGGCTATCGTTTTGGAAGAAGTCGACTTTGATGATCCGACTACGAACATGCGAGGACGTCGCGCCTTAGCAATCGCTAAACAACCTCCGAGAGATTATTGACCACGTCGGAGCACGATCAACCTGACCATGAAAGTCTGTTTCCTGCAGGCAAACGAAGAACAAGCAAGAAACTAAGATTGCAATCTAGATATTGGGAATATAAGAGGAAATCTTTATTGATCAAGGTGGGGTTCTGTGACGCCTTTGTCTGGTCGTTGAACACAAACGAAGTACGCGAAGTTGCAGCTATGGTGAACTTTAATCTAAACAAAACCCAAAGTCTAAATGGTGCCCTGAGGGCTGTATATATGGAGGAAGAGCGGGGAATTTCATGGCCCTTGGGGAAGGGGTCCGAAACCAACCCTATCTCTTGTTTCCCCACACATACGGATTCTAAAAACAGCCTATACTTATGTATTTCGAAATTACATGGGCCTGGCCCAATAATAAGGTAACGCAGCACCTAGAATAGCCTATGGACGAATATTATGAAGTGGCATCTTGTATATTTCGTCCAAGGCTTCATGCACTCATTATGGTGGCTTCAAATTCCTGAAATCATCACTTGTAACTCCGTTATTGTTCCCCTCGCACATGCCATCATCTCCATGCCTGGTCTTGCTCCAATGTGCACCCCTCTTATCCATGACAGGCCCTTCATTTGTAAGCAAAACAAATGTATCCAATTTAGGCAACATCATATTCTCATGAACATTAGAATCATTACCAAGAAACGAAAGTACCTGATAATTTAGTTGGCGTGCGCGAGCTCTAGTAATTGGTCCAGTATGTATAGCAGCAGGGGCTGTGGGTGTAACGATGGTATTGATGTCTCATCAGGCATGCTCTCGTGTGTGGGGCTAGTGGTGAACACACTCATCCTCTCATAGGAAATGCACTCAGTGTCATATATGGTGGAGGCAGTCATCTCACTCATGGGGTGGTGACTTTCCTCACATGGCAATTGGGGCATCTTGTCATATGTGGGTGTCGGAGAGATGGAATGTTGACGTTGACGTTCTCTTGGAGGATGTCAATAAAACTGGACTCCGGATGAATTAGCTACAAAACGAGCTAAAGAACAATAAAACTGGACTCCGGATGACTTACTTATGGCAAAAACGGTTTTTGGAATTGGGCTGAAACTGGGGGGTGCGGGCACCCGGGGGTAAGAGGGTGCGGCTGCCGGGGGTGGTCAGGGAGTTGGGCGGAAAAGTAGTCCGGGGGTCCGGGTGCCCGGGGGTAAGGGGTGCAGGTGTTCGGGATGGCACGGGGTTTGGGCGAAAGCTACCCGGGGGTCCGGATGCCCGGGGAAAAGGTGCCCAGGTGCTCAGGGGGTCAGAGACTTTACCCGGAAATGTTTCGGTGCTCCGGGTGCTCGGGGAAAAGAGGTCTGGGTACCCGGGGTAGGCCGAGAGGTCTCGATTTTGGGCAAAAATTTCAGATCTCGAGCGAGGGGCGGAAGAACTTGATTCCAAGCTCCAAATTGGATGGGTAAAAAGAATAATGGATCTAGGGAACGCGAAGGGAGGTAAATCCACTTGCCAAACACTAGATCCACGGACCAAAATCAACAAAAACTCACATGTACCAACAAAATGCAAGCCTAGCTCTCGCCACTGCATTCGTCAGCAAGTCCATCTTCAACTCTGAAGAAAATGGCTTCACCAACAAGGCTGATGAAGGCAATGATGACTACGCTCCCACCTATTGCTTCATGGCAAAGGGTGCCAAGGTACTCAAATATACCTCCTCTGAATCTAGTGAGGATGAATCTGATGAAAACCTAAAGCCCAGCTATTCTAAACTTGCTAAGATTGCTGTGAAACAACAAAAGGCTTTTGAAAAGGTTCAAAACATGCTAGACAAAAGTGATGATATGTTGGGTGAAGAAATGGATCACACTAAGACGTTGACTGAAAATCTTCAGAGACTTCAGTCTAGGTTTGACAACCTTCAAAGTCATCATAGCACTCTCTTATCTGATCATGAGAAGCTTTCTTATGAATTTCTTCAAAGAAAGCAAGATCTTGAAAAGCTAAGGGTGAGTTATGAAGATCTTCAGAAGGAGCGCGATTCATTACTTGCTCAACAAATCAGCGCTTCTCAGGCAGAATTTGTTCCTCCATGTTTGAAGTGCATTGAACGTGAATCTGCTAATTCTTCACCTGAATGTTCAAATGCTTTTAATGCTACAAATTCTTCACATGTCTCTGCTATCACTAATTCCTCATCTGAGGACAATGCTAGTATCACTGATGATGCAGGGCTGAAGGAATTGTATATGACAAGCATGTACAAAAGCCTCAAAGGGCATCAGACTCTTTGTGATGTGCTTAAAAGGCAGATCCTCAACAGGAACCCTAGGAAAGAGGGTATTGCCTTTGAGAGGAAAATCAATGCTGATGGAACTTATTGGAAGCTTTGAGCGTGACCCCAAAACCTCATGGGTTGCTACAAAGGGACCTCCAGAGATCCATCTAATCTATCTGGCTTTACATGTGAATCTCCTCATTCTTCTGATGAGTCATTTGACTCCAACTATAAACTATTCAAAAATCAGAATGGTGAAGTATTTGCTAGATTTGTTGGCACTAACTGCAGGAACGGTTCCCCTATAAAGAAAATCTGGGTTCCCAAATGGTGCCTTGAAAGTCTTCAGGTGAATGTCCTCATGACACCACCTGTGAAGAATAGGAACCCCAGATCAAATTCTTCATATGGACCGAATTCTTCATATGGATCCAAGTCCTCATATGGACCAAATTCCTCACGTGGATCAAATTCCTCAAAAGGATCAAAGTCCTCATATGATCCTCATCGTGCTAACACCTCTGTTCCGCAGGAAAGAGCTAAGGGCTATGAATATGAGCATTATTCTTCTAATCATTATGTTCATAAGTCCTCGAAGAATTTCTCTGCTTATTCATATGCTTACCCTAACTCCTCTTTTGTGAAACGAAGTGGACTGGCTTCTATGCCACCTTTCCCATATGGAGCTCACAGAATGATGAACTCTTTGCCACCCCTTCAGATGTGGGTGGTGAAGAAAAAGAACTAATCTCTTATGCAGGGTCAGGACTCCAGACGTGCTTAAACGTCTGAAGAATTTGCTGGAGACCTGAAATTGCCTGAAAGGACGCAGGCTAATCATGAAGAAATGAACTTTCATTTCTCACGTCCTCATATTGCTTTATCTGTTCTATTACTTGATGAAATTGATCTGATGAAATTGATGTCATATTCTTCACTGTTGAAGTATATGAGTTCGTAAGTTGCACTAATTCTTCTGCAGGATGATCAACCCACAGCCAATGAGTGGGTCCTCGATAGTGGATGTACAAATCACATGACTGGTGAAAAGAATCTATTGATGGATGCTCCCTTACCTCCATCGCATCTGAAGCATATCATCTTCGCTGACAAAGGAAAAAGTCAGGTATTGGGTCTAGGTAAGGTTGCGATCTCAAAGGATCGACACATGGACAAAGTCATGCTTGTCGAGTCCTTAGGATACAACCTAATGTCTGTCTCAATGCTTTGCGATCTTGATATGGTTGTTGTCTTTGGCAAGTATCGTTGTGTTGTGATCATGGAAGCTAACAATTCCAAAGTCTTTGAAGGCTTTAGGAGAGGAGACTTGTATATTGTTGATTTCTCTACAGGACCAAAACCAGTCGTATGCCCACTTGCAAAAGCTTCAGAAGGCTGGTTATGGCATCGATGACTTGGTCATGCAGGCATGAGGAATTTGCACATGCTTGCAAAGAAGAAGCATGTCATTGGCATTGAGAATGTCAAATTCGTCAAGGATCACTTATGCGGAGCCTGTGAAGCTGGAAAGATGACCAAGGCCAAACATCCAGCGAAGACTATCATGACTACCACTCGACCATTTGAATTACTTCATATGGATCTCTTTGGTCCTAACCATTATTCTGCAGTTACAAATGATGCATCTCTATTTGGCTTTGTTATTGTTGATGATTACTCTCGTTACACATGGGTACATATTGTCACTTACAAACATGAGGTGCAGGAAGTCTTCAAACGATTTTCCTCGAGGGCTTCAACCAACTTTGGTGTGAAGATCAAGCACATCAGAAGTGATAATGGAACTGAGTTCAAGAATTCTGGTCTTGATGACTATCTTGATGAACTTGGTATTACTCATGAGTTATCTGCTCCTTATACACCCCAGCAAAATGGCGTCGTGGAGCGCAAGAACAGGACTCTTGTTGAGATGGCTCGCACTATGCTTGATGAATACAAGACGCCTCGTCATTTCTGGATTGAGGCAATTGATACTGCTTGCCACATCATCAATAGGGTATATCTTCACAAATTCTTCAAGAAGACTGCTTACGAACTCCTCACTGACAAGAAACCCAATGTGAGTTATTTCAAAGTCTTTGGTGCTAAATGTTGGATTAGAGATCCTCGTCACAACTCTAAATTTGCACCGAAAGCACATGAAGGTTTCATGCTTGGTTACGAAAAGGACTCGCACACCTATAGAGTCTTCAACAATGTTCATCACAAAGTTGTTGAAACTGCAGATGTGTGGTTTGATGAAACTAATGGCTCGCAAAGAGAGCACCTACCTTCTGTGATAGATGAACCAGCACCTGAGGATACTATCAATTTCAAGGCTACTGAGGATGTCATTCCGACCGAAGAATCGGCTGAAGAATTCAATCCAGATCATGAAGAACGTCGAGCTGATGCACCTGAAGAAAATGCTGACCAAATTCCTCAATGACAACCAGCTCATCCTCGCATTGCAAACAAAGTGCAAATTGAGAGAATCATCGATGACATTGAAGCACCAGGTCCTCTCACACGCTCAAGAGCTTCACATTTGTCTAGTGGGCACTTTGCTTTTGTCTCTATCACAGAGCCCACTAAGGTAGATGAAGCATTTCTGGAGCCTGAGTGGATTCAAGCTATGCAAGAAGAATTACATCAGTTCGAGCTCAACAACGTCTGGGAACTGGTCAAACGTCAAGATCCTCGCAAGCACAATATCATTGGCACAAAGTGGATCTACCGCAACAAGCAAGATGAAAATGGCCTTGTGGTGAGGAATAAGGCACGGCTTGTAGCTCAAGGCTACACACAGGTTGAAGGGAATTGATTTCGATGAAACTTTTGCACCTGTTGCTAGACTTGAGGCTATTCGCATATTACTTGCTTATGCTAACCATCATGATATCACTTTATATCTAATGATGTGAAAAGTGCATTCCTCAATGGTAAGCTTGAGTAAGAAGTATATGTTGCTCAACCCCCGGGTTATGAAGATCCAAAGCATCCTGACAAAGTCTTCAGACTCAATAAGGCCCTCTATGGCCTCAAGCAGGCCCCTCGGGCGTGGTATGATACTTTGAAGGAATTCCTTATGAAGAAAGGCTTCAAACCCGGTTCACTTGACCCTACTCTTTTCACTAAATCTTATGATGGTGAATTGTTTGTGTGCCTAATTTATGTTGATGATATTATCTTTGGCTGTACTGACCAACGATACACTGACGAATTTGGTTATATGATGAGAGAGGAATATGAAATTTCTATGATGGGAGAATTGAAATTCTTCTTAGGTCTTCAAATTCGTCAACAGCGCAATGGCATATTCATATCTCAGGAGAAATACCTCAAGGATGTACTGAGGAAATTCGGCATGCAAGATTGCAAAGGGGTCAAAATTCCAATGCCCACAAATGGCCATTTATGCACTGATGGAAATGGTATTGACTTCGATCAAAAGGTATACCGCTCCATGATTGGCTCTTTATTGTACTTATGTGCATCTAGGCTAGACATTATGCTTAGTGTTTGCATGTGTGCCCGATTTCAAGCTACACCGAAGGAATCACACCATAAGGCTGTGAAGCATATTCTTCGATATCTAGCTCACACACCAACACTGTGATTATGGTACCCCAAGGGCTCGGCTTTTGATCACATTGGATATTCAGACTCTGACTATGCTGGTGATCGCGTGGACCGCAAGTCAACATCAGGCACATGCCATTTCCTCGGACGATCTTTGCTCTGTTGGTCCTCAAGAAAGCAGAATCGTATCACCGTCTCTGCTGAAGCCGAGTACATTGCTGCTGGTTCTTGTTGTGCTCAATTGCTGTGGATGAAGCAAACTCTCAAGGACTACTGCATCAACGTGAAGAATGTGCCTCTCTACTGTGACAATGAGAGTGCCATCAAGATTTCTCACAACCTAGTTCAGCACTCGAAGACAAAGCACATTCAGATTCGTCATCATTTTCTTCGTGATCATGTGTTGAAGGGCGACATTTATATTGAGCATGTGAAGACTGAAGAACAGCTAGCCGATATCTTCACAAAGCCCTTGGATGAGAAGAGATTTAGCAAGTTGCGATGTGAGCTAAATATCTTAGAATCTTCGAATGTTCTTTGAAAAGGACACTCGTCCTAACACTTATGCAACATTGATGAATTATATGTGCAACACATGAAGTAAAGTTTTTCTTCAATCAATGAAGAATAACACTCTAAGTGTGAAGAAATTAACGAAGAATTTGATTCTCAGAGCCCTTACGACAATTGTACACAGTATCTGAAATCATCATTCTTATACGGTGGGTCACGCCACCACCAAAAGTTGAAAATCTTCAATTTGAGTTTTTCTTCATTTTTGAAATTCCTCGGTTGTTCATTTGCTTCAACTTTGCATTGTCTTCACTATTTCCGTCGATTTTTTGGCTATATTTATATATATATATATGAGTTTATGTCCTCTACAACATTCACTTATTGCTATTTCTTCAAGTTGTTTTTTATTCTAAGTGAATGTGATCGGACCCTTCCCCCTCTATGCTAAACTCAACCCAGTTGTAGGACCTTGAAGTATGTCTAGAGGGGGGGTGATTAGACTACTTGACCAATAAAAACTTAACCTTTTCCCAATTTTAGACTTTGGCAGATTTTAGCTATTTTTGAACAAGTCAAGCAATCTTCACAACATTCAAGCAAGCATGCAAAGAGTATATTGGCAGCGAAAAATAAAGCATGCAACTTGCAAGAATGTAAATGGAAGGGTTTGGAGGATTCAAACGCAATTGGAGACACGGATGTTTTTGTCGTGGTTCCGATAGGTGGTGCTATCGTACATCCACGTCGATGGAGACTTCAACCCACGTAGGGTAATGGTTGCGCGAGTCCACGGAGGGCTCCACCCACGAAGGGTCCATGAAGAAGCAACCTTGTCTATCCCACTGTGGTCGTCGCCCACGAAGGACTTGCCTCACTAGCGGTAGATCTCCACGAAGTAGGCGATCTCCTTGCCCTTACAAACTCCTTGGTTCAACTCCACAATCTTGTCGGAGGCTCCCAAGTGACACTTAGCCAATCTAGGAGACACCACTCTCCAAGAAGTAACAAATGGTGTGTTGATGATGAACTCCTTGCTCTTGTGCTTCAAATGATAGTCTCCCCAACACTCAACTCTCTCTCATAGGATTTGGATCTGGTGGAAAGAAGATTTGAGTGGAAAGCAACTTGGGGAAGGCTAGAGATCAAGATTCATGTGGTTGGAATGGAATATCTTGGCCTCAACACATGAGTAGGTAGTTCTCTCTCAGAACAGGTAAGTTGGAAGTGTAGGTTTGTTCTGATGGCTCTCTCCACGAATGAAGAGGAGGTGGAGGGGTATATATAGCCTCCACACAAAATCTAACCGTTACACACAATTTACCAAACTCGGTGGGACCGAATTATCAAACTCAGTCAGACCGATTTAGTAAACCTAGTGATCGTTAGGGTTTTCGGTGGGACTGACATGCATCTCGGTAGGACCGATATGGTTAGGGTTAGGGCATAACGTAATCTCGGTGAGACCGATTACACAAACTCAGTGAGACCGATTTTGGTAATTAGCTAACCAGAGAGTTGGTCAGGTAAACTTGGTGGGACCGATTTGCTCTTTCGGTGAGATCGAAAAGTTACAAAAGGGAAACAGAGAGTTTACATTGTAATCTTGGTGGGACCGATCGCTTACTTCGGTTAGACCGAAACATTACGAAGGGAAACAGAGAGATTACAATCCCATCTCGGTGAGACCGAGATCCCTATCGGTGAAACCGATTTGCCTAGGGTTTGTGGCAGTGGCTATGACATCTGAACTCGGTGGCGCCGGATAGAAAGAATCGGTAGGGCCGAGTTTGACTTTGGGTTTAGGTCATATGTGGATGTGAGAAAGTAGTGGAGGGTTTTGGATCATATCACTAAGCACATGTGGCAAGAGGCTCATTAAGCAACACCTCATCCCTTCTTGATAGTATTGGCTTTTCCTATAGACTCAATGTGATCTTGGATCACTAAAATGTAAAATGTGTCCTTAATATTTTGAGGGGTCCACTTTCATCATCCATGCCATGCCATTCATTGAGCTTTCCTGAAATATTTATCTTGGAATAGTATTAGCTCAATGAGCTATATGTTGTTATGAATTACCAAAACCACCTAGGGATAGTTGCACTTTCAATCTCCCCCTTTTTGGTAATTGATGACAACATATAGATCAAAGCTTCGACAAATGATAATAAACTTGAAAAACATCATCGCTTTGAGAAGTATGTGATAAGCAAGAGCTCCCCCTAAATTTGTGCATATCTTAAGATTTACTTTGGACTGCAAATGCACAAGAAATTAGGCTCATGGGCTACTCTTCCATGTCACATACATCTTGGTGGAGCGCTCAAAATAATAACGATTGAATACATGCACTCATCACCAAGCACAGTGAATGATCATATAAGGATAAATAAGATAATATCATAAAAGGCATAAGTGTAGCTTATGATCAAACACATGATCATCAATGTCTCACAGGTAATGCATAGTATCTCAAGCAATCAAACGCAAAAAAGTTCAACCAAGAAGACAAGAGAGAACAAAAGCAAATCTCTCTCTCTCTCTCGAAGCCTATGATCTATACATTTTTCTCCCCCTTTGGCAACAAGTTACCAAAAAGTTCCTAGAAAATGCATAGCACTATGTCGTCTCTTAGGCTCTTCTAGTTTTGAGTTAGGGTGGCCAACCCCTTCTCAATCCGTAGAGTTGATCCTATTAAGTAACCGAGATGCTCCTGCTTGTTCTTCAGAAAGTAGTCGGATGCCTCTGCTTGAGTTGGCATCTTTGCAGCTTTCTCTTGCCTTGCCTTCTCCTTTCTCTCCTGAGCTTGCACTGATGTTGGTTCATTCTCAGTCATGACAACTCGATTGTCCTCAAATTCTGGATAGAGAACCATGTGTTCCTTATCCAATAGATACTTTCCTGTGCCCATCTCCGAGTTTATCAA
The DNA here is from genome assembly GCA_021605205.1 of Aegilops longissima. Taxonomy (NCBI): domain Eukaryota; kingdom Viridiplantae; phylum Streptophyta; class Magnoliopsida; order Poales; family Poaceae; genus Aegilops; species Aegilops longissima. The sequence continues at coordinate 311,375,840 of CM038678.1, forward strand.
CTCCTGAATCAGTGGGGCATAACCACAGCTCCTCTTCTGATCTGCTGCTGTCCTCTTAATTGTCTCGACTATGAGGCTCATGACCTTGAATTTCTGAGGCACATCAAGAACATGAAGCAAATTTATTGCATGCCCTCTAATCATGTTATGGTCACCTGATTTGGGCAATAGAGTATGCCTTAAGATCCAGTTGATCGTAGGCAGCCTGATAGCAGAAAATGGACTGATCCAAACTTGAAGGTCTCAAGTGCCTCATCTGGGATCTCCTTGTACATGTGTGACATTGAGTTATGATCCATTTTCTTCTCACCATAAATGTCCAGGTCATCCTCATTTTCCTTTGGGGCATTGATCAAACTTGCCCATTCCTCTATGGTAGACTGATATCTGGTTCCTTCTGACATCCACACTATCCTGCCATCTGGATAGAAATGTGCTATGGAGTAGAATTGCATGATAAGTTCATCGTTCCAGTTGGTGAGCCTCTACCCAACAAAATCAGCAACTCCACAAGCACTAAAGCTGTCATATACTCCAGGGTAGTGTTCTGCGTTCTCCTTCATGTAGGTCCAGTTGACCCATCTCATATCGCAAACTATGGGCTTCTTATCCAGCAAGATAGTCTCATAAAAATCCTGCTACTCCTTGGTGTGGAACCTGTAATCCACAGCAGTCCTTCTCCTCGTGGCATATGGATCTGACTCTCTCCATAGCCTCAACCCATCATCTCTCCTGATCTTCATGTTTTCAACCACATGATGAGCATAATTGTGGTCTGGGATCTTGGGTTTGAGCTTCCTTAGGACCTGCCCTTCTTCATCTTCTTCAGCTTCAACCTCAGGCATTGGGGCCTTGTTCTTTTCAGCTGCTGGTATGCTCCTGGTATTCCTCTTGGGTGCATTCTTGGGCTTGGAGGCAGCTTTGGGCTTGGAAGTTGCAGCCCCTGACTTGATAGCATCACCCATCAGCTTTTGTGCCTTGGGTGCTGGTTCTGCAACCTCTTCTTCTTCTTCCTCTTCCATCATGGAAGGCTTCCCAATCACTCTTTCCATGGTCTTCTTGACCCTTTCTTTCCTTTTCTTTCCCTCTGCAGCAACAGGCTCTTTGGGTTGAGATTCCAAAGGAGCTTGAGTAGACACTCTGGCTTTGGACATTGGTTGTCTACCTGCTAGCCTTTTGATTTTCAAACCAGGCTTCACTGCAGATGAGCTGAACTCCCTCTTGAGCACTTTCTTCTTGGAGCTTGCCTCATCCTCAACTGCCACATAATCCTCATCCTTAGACTCTGAGGTCTTCTTCTTTCTTGTCCTTGTGGCAGCGTTGGGCAAATTTCTCGGAGTGCTTCTGCTCCCCTCATCTGAGCTGCTTGAGGGACTAGTGCCCTCGCTCAATTGGATCTCCTCTTCAGATTTGTTCTGGCTATCACTTTGGTCCGACATGCCGCTCAACCGATCGCTGACCACAGTGAATAGTTATAGATGAGGTAGAGTGGATGAGCATCACAAAATGCAGAGATTTTTGCAAAAGAATGATTCAAAACATTTGGTTTTAGTTTCCCACTGAAAACATTTCGGATCTACCGATTTTCAGACTCGGTGATACCGAAGCAGTTTTGGAACCTAAACTAGTGAACTCGGTCAGACCAGGCCATAGTTCGGTGGCACAGAGACTGCTAGGGTTTCACAAAGTCCTAAAATCGGTCACACTGATTAGCAATTCTCGGTCAGACCGAGACTTACTAGTGCAATGGCATTAGCCAAATCGGTGGGACCGAAGTTTTTCAACTCGGTGGGTCCGAGATGGTTTCATGAAACCTAACCCTAAATTTTCGAATCGCAACTATTCTAAGGATTGATTTGACTGGATAGGAGTGTTTCAATCGTGGCAATATGCATAATGAACACAATGTGTTGAGAATCGGATGAGGAAAGCATCGTGATCGAGTTCATACCCTAGTTCGTGGGAACTCTCTCGGGCAACGACGGAGGAGAATTCGCTGACGGCGGAGACCAAAGGATGAAGCGGTAGGCCGGCGGCGAAGTCAACAATCCGTAGACCAAGTTGGCTGAGCGAGCTATGCGCGGGCGAGAAGATTCGGAAAATTTTGCCCGTGCGATATATATAGCCCGACCCTGTCGGTGTGACCGAGTGGTACAACTCGGTGGCACCGAGATGCTAAACTGTGAACAGTTACTGCAACTCGGTGTGACCAAAAAGTACAAATCGTTGCACCGAGATGAAAACCTAGATCGACTTGGTAATCTCGGTATGACCGAAATGGAGGAATCGGTCAGACCGAAAATCACAAAGAAGTTTTGGAAGTTTAAATCTATGACGAATCGGGGACTCCAAGTGCTCCTCACACAGAGTGGTTCGAATCTGACTTGATCAAATTTTGTGATGTAGCATGAATAGAGTTTGAGACGAGAAAATCATAGATAGCTAGAGGAGGTTCTTAGGTATTCTTGTCCATCCACTTGGCCAAAGAAAAGAAAAGCCAAACAAACAAAGCAACAAGTGGATGTCCTCGAATGAGTAAAATATGCAACCAACATGCTCACACAATAAGATGACAAATGAAATATGTGACAAAGCATGCACAACCAACTCTAGCATCTATCAAACAATTGGCGATGACTAGGTCATCTATATATGAGTATATTGACTTAGGAGTCAAATGAGAACATTTGATCATAGGTCGTACTCATCGTTTAAGCTCAAGTGGGGTTACCACTTTTACATAAAGCATTTATGTGTTCACATCATTAGAGTTGCTTTGACTCAATTCTTAGAGTTAAGCTCCCCCTAGATGTGAGATCCCCCCTTAGAGGGATAAACTAACCTTGGATTTTGTCGATGATGACTTCATGTAGGTGTTGAAGATGTGGATGCTCAATGTTGATGTAGATCGTTTGGAGCAATCCTTTGGAGTGAGTTGCACTTTCAATACCTACTTGGGTTAGTCCCACAAGGAACAAACAAGAATATCCATAGACATAGAGTGATGCACACACAAAATGATGTCCATGAAAACATTAGGTTACCTTGTCCCTTGCCTTGCCAACATGAGGGTTTGTGACTCCTTGAACTAGTGCAAGATATGGAAGTTGATTGCACTTGTCCTTGCCATAATGATATGAGGGAAGAATGTTGGCGGAGTCACCCTCAAGAACTCTCTAGTTCTTCTTCTTCGGGATCCACATCAACTTGATGGGAATCCTTGGTGTAGTAGTTGTACTTGATGAAGTAGAACTTGACGTAGTCTTGGGAACCCACTTGAACAAGGCCTTAGGTGCTTCTTCAAATGCATCAATTTCCTCTTGAAGCTTGTCCTTGCCTTTGTTCTTGTGGTCTTGTGGTGGAAGATCATCTTGAGCTTGTGTTCCCTTAAAGGAAGTAGGATCATACTTCTCTTTTTGAGGAACAAACTTCGTCTTGGGGTATTGATCTTCTTCCCACTCAACTCCATTGGCATTGAACTTCCGTTCAAAACCAACACCTTGATTCTTCCGGTGCCTTCCTTGCTTGCGTACAATTTCCTCAAATTGCTTACTCCCGGCAAGACTCTTGTATACACCTTTCTCTATAATTCCCTTCAATAAGTTGTTTTCTTGCTCAAGTGTAACTTGGCTAAGAGAATCATTAGTGGAATCAAGAGAACTACTAGAAGGAACAATATTGGATTTAGCATTGTTATTGTTACTACTAGAAGAATCTTTCTTGTTCTTGTTACTAGACTTGACTTGAGGCATGTAAGTAGATAAGAGTAAACGCTTGGCAATGTAAGAAGAACTTTTCTTACGAAGATCATCATTGATTGCCTTTAAGAACTCATGCTCTTGCTCAAGATTGAGCTTTTCAAAGCATAACTTCTCATGAGCCCTTAAAAGTTCTCAATGATCTTCAAAGATAGTTTCATGAGCTAACTTAAGAGTGTTTAGTTCTTTAGTTAGATGCTCAATTTTCTCCTTATCATTGTCATTTGTTTCAACTTGATTAGCATGATTAATTGACGTTTCATCATAGTATTCATCACTAGAGTTGTCAACAAGTAAATCATCATCACCTAGCAAGTCATCTTCATCAACATCAAAATCAACATACTGGGTGTGTTACCTTAGGACCTTTGGCCATGAAGCATCTACCAATTCCTTCATTTGGTGATTCAAATATGTTGTAGGAGTTGGTTGACACAAGTGCTAGACCGGCAACACCTTCATATTGAGTGTATTCGGAGTCGGAGTGATAGCTTCTCTCGGAGTGATGGTCGGAGTCGGAGCCGGATACCCATTCACCAACATGAGCTTGATGTCTTCGTTTTGTGTAGCTCTTTGATGACTTGTCCTTCCTTTCCGAATCCTTGCTTCTCCGTGAGGGTCTTCGTTCATAACGATCATCTCTACTCCTTCTCTCTCTTGGTGGTGATTCTTCTCTTCTACTTCTTCTCTTGGGAGAATCTTCTCTTCTTTTGTAGGGTGCCGTACACTCATTGAAATAGTGTCGGGGTCTCCCACAATTGTAGCAGTTGCGCTCTCGACTAGAAGATCTTTTGTCATTGTAGGACCTTGACTTAGAGCTTCTTTCTTTGCTTCTACTCTTGTAGAATTTGTTGAAGTTCTTCACCATTAAGCTCAATTCTTCATTGAAGGTTTGTTTCTCACTTGATGATGCGGGGGCTTCACATGAGGCTTTGTAAGCACCACTCGACTTGTTGTGAAGTTCCTCCTTATCCTTGAGGGACATCTCATGAGCAACAATTCTTCCAATGACTTCCGTAGGCTTGAGATCTTTGTAATTGGGCATCATTTGGATCAATGTGCATACAATATCATATTTTCCATCCAATGCTCTTAGGATCTTCTTGATGATGAATCTATCGGTCATCTCTTCACTTCCTAAGCCGGCAATCTCATTTGTGATAAGAGCAAGCCTAGAGTACATTTCAACGACACCTTCACCATCCTTCATTTTGAACTTGTCAAGCTGACTTTGGAGCACATCCAACTTGGATTCCTTGACGGAGTCGGTACCTTCGTGCATATCAATCAAAGTATCCCAAATTTCCTTTGCATTCTCAAGACGGCTGATTTTGTTGAATTCTTCGGGGCACAATCCATTGAAGAGGATATCACAAGCTTGAGTGTTGTATTGCAACATCTTCAACTCTTTCGCACTAGCTTCACGGTTTGGTTCTCTCCCATCAAAGAATTCACCTTGCAAGCCAATACACACAATAGCCCAAACGGCGGGGTTATGTCCGAGAATATGCATCTTCATCTTATGCTTCCAACTAGGAAAATTAGTGCCATCAAAGTAAGGACCTATACGGTGATGATTTCCCTCGCTAGACGCCATACTCTCCTAGGTTGTGAAACCAAGGCTATGACCACCAAAAGCTATGGAAATCAAAGTAAATGGAGACCAAAGCTCTGATACCACTTGTAGGACCTTGAAGTATGTCTAGAGGGGGGGTGATTAGACTACTTGACCAATAAAAACTTAACCTTTTCCCAATTTTAGACTTTGGCAGATTTTAGCTATTTTTGAACAAGTCAAGCAATCTTCACAACATTCAAGTAAGCATGCAAAGAGTATATTGGCAGCGGAAAATAGAGCATGCAACTTGCAAGAATGTAAAGGGAAGGGTTTGGAGGATTCAAACGCAATTGGAGACACGGATGTTTTTGTCGTGGTTCCAATAGGTGGTGCTATCGTACATCCACGTTGATGGAGACTTCAACCCACGTGAGGGTAAGCAGTTGCCATGCTGAGTCCACGGAGGGCTCCACCCACGAAGGGTCCACGAAGAAGCAACCTTGTCTATCCCACCATGGCCGTCGCCCACGAAGGACTTGCCTCACTAGCGGTAGATCTTCACGAAGTAGGCGATCTCCTTGCCCTTACAAACTCCTTGGTTCAACTCCACAATCTTGTCGGAGGCTCCCAAGTGACACCTAGCCAATCTAGGAGACACCACTCTCCAAGAAGTAACAAATGGTGTGTTGATGATGAACTCCTTGCTCTTGTGCTTCAAATGATAGTCTCCCCAACACTCAACTCTCTCTCATAGGATTTGGATCTGGTGGAAAGAAGATTTGAGTGGAAAGCAACTTGGGGAAGGCTAGAGATCAAGATTCATGTGGTTGGAATGGAATATCTTGGCCTCAACACATGAGTAGGTAGTTCTCTCTTAGAACAGGTAAGTTGGAAGTGTAGGTTTGTTCTGATGGCTCTCTCCACGAATGAAGAGGAGGTGGAGGGGTATATATAGCCTCCACACAAAATCTAACCGTTACACACAATTTACCAAACTTGGTGGGACCGAATTATCAAACTCGGTCAGACCGATTTATTAAACCTAGTGACCGTTAGGGTTTTCGGTGGGACTGACATGCATCTCGGTAGGACCGATATGGTTAGGGTTAGGGCATAACGTAATCTCGGTGAGACCGATTACACAAACTCGGTGATTCCGATTTTAGTAATTAGCTAACCAGATAGTTGGTCAGGTAAACTCGGTGGGACCGATTTGCTCTTTCGGTGAGACCGAAAAGTTACAAAAGGGAAACAGAGAGTTTACATTGTAATCTCGGTGGGACCGATCGCTCACTTCGGTTAGACCGAAACGTTACGAAGGGAAACAGAGAGATTACAATCCCATCTCGGTGAGACCGAGATCCCTATCGGTGAAACCGATTTGCCTAGGGTTTGTGGCGATGGCTATGACATCCGAACTTCGGTGGCGCGGATAGAAAGAATCGGTAGGGCCGAGTTTGACTTTGGGTTTAGGTCATATGTGGATGTGAGAAAGTAGTGGAGGGTTTTGGAGCATATCACTAAGCACATGGAGCAAGAGGCTCATTAAACAACACCTCATCCCTTCTTGATAGTATTGGCTTTTCCTATAGACTCAATGTGATCTTGGATCACTAAAATGTAAAATCTAGAGTTTTGAGCTTTTGAGCTTGAGCCAATCCTTTGTCCTTAATATTTTGAGGGATCCACTTTCATCATCCATGGCATGCCATTCATTGAGCTTTCCTCAAATATTTATCTTGGAATAGTATTAGCTCAATGAACTATATGTTGTTATGAATTACCAAAACCACCTAGGGATAGTTGCACTTTCACCAGTCTATTCACAAATTCTTCATGTGCGTTCTATTTGAAACTTGTTCAAAATCTTCACTGTGTCCGTGTCAGCTGGAGAATTTGTGAACGGAACGTTTAACTTATCTTATCTAAATTTTCGGCTTTGTCGCTCAAACCGTTCCACATTCCACGATAACACCTATCTATTCACCCACGATTTCACACGATCGCCACCTCTCAGTACGTGGGTGACACATGTCAAGCGAATGAGAAAGGTCAGGGGCACCTTCGTCCAATTTCTTCGGGCAAACGGTTTTTAAACATGACTATAAATACCCCTCCCCTTCCTCACTTCTCTTTTACTCCGCTCGACCTCACTACAGCTCAAGCTTCTCAAACCCTAGCGCTGCCACTACTTCATCATCGCCGGTGAGGAAGAGCTTCGCTGCCTCGACCTCATCGCCGTTGTACTCGTGCCGGCTGCGGATTTCTTCACTCCGTCGCCGCTGTAGCTGTCTTCCTCAGCCGAGTTGGGGCGTGGAAGATCTGAACTGACGAACTTCACATCTACACTTCCCAATTCGTTGTGTTCTTCGTCCAGGGTAAATTAAAGTTACTTTTACTGCCCTCTTTGATTCAAATGATTTCTACAAAATCTTCAAAGGTGTTTTTCGTCAAACCCTCACACACTAAAACACCTCACATGTCATCTGTTCTTGATTTGTTTCCCTAAGCAACGTTCTTCTTCAAGATTCCTCGATTGTGTGGATTTTTTAATCTGTACAACTCTGGAACCTAAGTCAAAGAACGCTTAGTGAACTTCTTCAAGACTCATCTGGTCAAATTCCTCAAACTTGTTCTTATTGCAAAACCTTCTGAGAACGCATATGACCTCTCCAAATTCCTCGCAACTATACTCTGTTCACAACTACACATGTCCGCTGCTGAATCACTAGGTTCTCATCAACTTAACTCATTTGCAGCGTTCCTTGAAGAAAAGTTGCACACCTCTTCAGAGAATTCCATTGCTCAATTTCCTCAGCTAAAGAAAATGGCTGACGGCAAGAAGCCACAGAAAGGAGGAAAGAGTCCTGAGGTCAATACTGCCTTTGAGATCCCTGATGACATATACAAGGATTATTGCACTCCTGATGAGGCCAAGTTTGGCAAGGAGGACAAAAATCAGCGCAAGGTGCGATCCAAAGAATAGAGAGGAGATGGGCAGGAGTGGAGGAGTGCAGGCATGTTACTCCCAAGTATATGAAGAAATTCGCTCTAAATCCTCCATGCCCAAGACCTCCGTTGGCACCTGGCCAAGTAGCAGATCCCACCAGCCTCAAGCGCGGTGAGGACTATCCTGGCGAATGGGCCAAGCGCCAGGCCAAACTAGCCAAATAGGCAAGAGAAGCAGTGAGGAAATTTAATGAAGACTCTACTGCTGCTGCCACTGCTGAGGCCTCTGCAAGCAAGCCGAAGAAGGCCATGGCAAAGAAGCCTGCTCATAAGCCAAGTGCTTCACCCTCAAAGCCCTCACGGCCAACTCCTCAAACTGCTCCCGCTCCTCCACCAAAGTCCTCAGCTGCTCTGTCCAAATCCTCAGCACCTGTGCATCTCGCCACGTGCCAAAGGACAATAGATCTCGATTGCCTCAGGAGCTTCTGCTAGTTACTCAGCTGCACCAAATTCTTCAACTGGACCCTCTCTGCTGAAGACAAAGGCCACTGCTTGATGAGGCTCTCGCCAAAGTCCTCACAAGAAGTAGGTCGCTTTCCAAGTGTTGTCTGATAAAGACGAAGCTGATGATGAGGAACTTGCCGAAATCATCAGAGATAGGCAGCTCAAGGCTGCTAGAGCCAAAGGCACAAATGTGCCTCTACTTTTGGATCCAAAGTTGATCCTTGATTACATTGATCTCTGGTACAAGGACCCCAACACTCCTATGCCTGATTTCAAGCTGACTCCTGGCCAAAGTCATATGCTGACTGCCTTCATCCAAGAAGAAAAATGGAAATTTGAAAAGGCCAGGCAGATCAAGAAAGCGCAGTACAGGAAGGAGCGCTTCCTGGAGAAAAACGTTGTCTCTATGACAACTGAAGAACTTGTCACTATTCAATCTGAGATCAAGAAACTCAAGTGATGAATTTGACGATACCGTCTTGATCGGCTTGGAGCCAAAGTCGTTTCAATTTGAAAAGTTCACTTCCAATGTTGCATCCCCAACGCAACATGAAAATCCTCAGTGAAGCATCCGCTCACCGACCGAAGAAAATGCCAGCACCACTGATGATATTCAGGCTGCTGAAGAAACTCAAAGTACCAGGGCAGATGACCACATTCCAGCCGCTGAAGAAACTGCCAGGGCAACCACTAGTTTTGCGCCTGAAGAAACTGAAGAAGTCAGGGCAACTGCGTCAGTTGTGCCTGAAGAATTTGAACCAAATTCCTCTGCTCCTCCTACGCCTACACCAACTCCGATCCTTCCATCTGCATCAGATGTGAAGAAGACCAAGGCTGCAGAGCATGCAGTAGTGAAGAAAAAGGAAGGCATCAACTTCATCAGATTCTTCAGCTCCAAAGAAGATGAAGCCATTGACCAGCTCTTTTGCAAATCCAATTGATGTTGTTCTAGTCTCCTCCATGCCATCAAAGGACCTTGTTCCTTTTGATGAAGAATATGTGATTCCAAGTGAATCTGATGATGAGATTCCTTCTGCTGCTTCGTCAGAGCAGTTGGATGAAGAAATTGAAACGGATGCAATCCCTTCAACCCCACAAGTCTCATCGCCCATGCCTCAGTTCACTGTTGAAGAGGCCAGCGTTGAAGAAAAAGAAGAAGATGAAGATGTGGACATTGGGTGTACAACACCAGTGCTGAATGATGACTTTTGGGAAAGTCAGCACCCCAACTCTCCTTTGTTTACACCACTTCTCAGTCCCCTGTCAACACTGAAGTACAAATGGGATCTGAAGAACCTCGTGCAACTCCTTCCGTACATGAAGAGATTCCAGCCACTAGTGTTGAAGAAAATGTAAATGAAGAATTGAAGACCCAGGCTGCCGCTGAAGAAGAAGCTAAAATTCCTCAGCCTGTGGAACCTGAGATTGCATTTCCTGAGGTAGTAATGCAATTGACTGATACTCCTCAGCCCAAGCCAAAGGATCCAAGAAGAAGCAGAAATTCAAGGCTGATGACTTCTTCGGCGAGCATGTTTTCTTCATTGATTACAACCCATATGACTCTGCTCGTCTTAGAAGGAAGCACTTCTGGACTGCCAGCCAGGCCAATTTCTATTCTTCACTGCTCTTCAACAAGGATAAAGTCTTCGACCACGAGCATATTCCTCACGTGGACATGGAACCACTGCCTTGCTTCACCCCTCGCCCTCGCAGTGCTTCATGACGCAGGCCTCCTCAACTTTTGCTCTGACATTGTTGATTGGAATGAAGAACTTATTCTTCAATTCTACGCAACGCTGCACATCACAGGAGATGCTAACGATGTGAACTCTTGGGTTTTGGACTGGATGACCGAAAACACTCATTTCAAAGCACCGGCCTCTGAATTACTTCATGCCTTGCCAATCAGTCCTCCCCTTGAAGGTGCTCGTTATCTGTACCAAGAGCCTGAACTCACTGCCCATTATATGCAAGTACTTATGAAGCCTCTGAAGCCCGGTCAAGCCCCAAGGACTAAATTCCTCGTGAAGGAATTGCTATATGTGCCCAGAACAGTGTATCGCATTCTGACGAAGACAATGAGTCCTATCAAGGGCCGCGACTCATCTGATGAAGAAGTCGTTGGCATCATGAAGAATCTGCTATTCAACATCATGCATGTCACCCCTGTCAACTATCATGATTTCTTCATGAGGACTCTGGCCAATGTCGCACTCTCTCCGTTTGAGTTGAAGCCTTATGCTCCTTGGATTATGAGATTCCTCAGAACAAGGTCTTCACTCAACTGCAAAGCTGATTTTCAGAATCACCTCAGCTACTTGCCCCCAATTGAAGCCCTCAAGCGGACTTATTCCTTAGCTGATGAAAAGGGCAGAGCACCTGCTATTATTGATGAAGGCATTCGTCCATTGGATGGTCAGTTTCACAAAGCTGCATCTTATTCCACCAATGATGACTCTGCCACTCATGATTCTGCTGCCCATGCATCCAAGCCAAATCCTCAAGCCACAGCTCCAAGAGTGATGACTGGTCGTGAGCTGCTTCTTAGTCTTCACCAGAAGGTGAATCGAAACCACAAATGGGTTTAGCGTCAGTTTGGCTCTATTCTTCACAACATGACTGCTACACATAATACACTGAAGAAAAACCATTACTGCCTTCGTGAAGTCTTCGGTCGCACCTGGGCTATCTTATCTCATCTGTATGGTGAAGAAGATCTGAAGCAAATGGGTCTCAAGGAGGACTTTGACTGGTCTGCACCTCCACCGAAGAAATACAAGAAGGTCAAGGTTCCTTCCTTGGTGGCCAGCTCATATTCTTCATCGCGCGAAACCGACGAGCATGAAGACTTGGACTACACTGCAACAGGCCCTACAACAACAAATGACCCCAACAACGCTGGCGCTCCTCCATCAACATGATATTCTTCAGGGGCGTTTAGTCCTCATTTCTCAATCCTTTTGGTCATTTGATGACAAAGGGGGAGACATTTGAGTTAGTCTTCAAGCGGGTCTATCTTATATGGGCGTTTTTTTGTGAAGTTACAACTCTCGTTCTTCTGATGATTTTGCTGGATCGAGTTGTAAACTTAAACTCTATGGTGGCCTGATACTTTTGCTGTGTTTTTATGCATGCTTATTCCTCGTTAATGTTAATGCACGCATGATGAATTACATTAGTCACCATATTTCATCATGCATTTCAAATTCTTCATACTATATGTCAAATGCGTGTATGAATTACAAGATATAGGGGGAGATCTCCATGATTCTACTCGTCAAGTGTGCATTGCTTCAAAAGCAAATTCCTCACTATGCATATCTTCAGGGGGAGTTCTTCTATATCTTGCAATCAAATTCCTCAATCTCAGTATTTTCACTTCATATGTTTATCCCCGTTGAAAACTTAACCTATATTGTCATCAGTCACCAAAAAGGGGGAGATTGTAAGTGCATCTAGTGCCCCTTAGTGATTTTGGTGTATTGAAGACTTATATGTTAAGGGACTAATGTGTTTATGAGTGTACACATGTCTATAAGTCTATGAGGAGTTTGATATTTACAAAGAAAGTCGACCCCTAAAAATGAAGTTCTTCGACTGAAGACTTTGGATTTCTAAAGACTTTGAAAGTGAAGAAATTTGTGTGACCTTGAAGACTAGGTATCCATTCGAGGAACATGAAGCGTGAAGACTTTTGTTTTCATAGTTTCATTTTCTCTTTCTTGAGTCATAGGAAACACCGTACTGTTAAAGGGGGTCGAGGAAATACTAAGGAAAAATTTCCAAGTGATGCTCAACTCAAAATCCTACACCTACCAATCCCTTCGAGTGAACCCATTGGAAATCTTATACAGTTCAGTCATATTCTTCAGTGACAGAGACGAAGTTCTTCTGGTCTCTGAGTAATTTTTTCTGATTGAGGAGTTAGGAATTCGCTAGTGCGGATTGCCTACACAGTGAGGAACATGATAGCCCTGAGGAATTTGAGCCTCAAATATCCGACCGTTGCTGTGCTACGCGCAGTTGTCCCAAAATATCTACCCACCTAACGGTCATATCATTGAAGGGCATTTATCTCTTATCATGTCGGGCTGCTCCCTAGGCTATAAATAGCCGTCCCCTACAACCACTAGCTGGTTGGCTGCTCCGAGAGAAACTGACACTTGTCATTTGATAGCAACCCATCCTTCGAGGACTTTGAGCGAAAATCATCTAGTGAGGAAAACCCAAACCCAAACACCTACAAACCCAAAGTGATTGAGCATCACTGAAGAGATTGATCTTGCGTAGATCCGACGCTTGTTACCTTTGAAGATTGTGCTTCTTCCAGACGGTTAGGCGTCATGGTCTAGAGCATCCAAGAGGAATTGTGGATCACCGAGTGACCGAGTCTGTGAAGGTTTGGAAGTCACCTGAAGACTTACCACGAGTGATTGGGCGAGGTTTGTGTGACCTCAGCTCAAGGAGAATACGATGAGGACTGTGTGTCCTCAGGTTTAAATACCTAGCCGCTCCAACCAGACGTACAACTGAGACAGCAGTTGTAACTGGTCTACCAAATCATTGTCTTCACCAAGCTTACTGGTTCTATTTCCTCAAGTCTTTCATTTCTTCATATCTGTGTTTGAAGACTTCGACTGGAGACTTTCTCAATTTTCTCAGTCAATTTCTTCATTCTGTTTGTCTTCATCCTGTGTTATCCTATGTTTACGCTTTTCTGTAATATGTGCTTGTCTTCATTTCATCATGATGACCATGCTTGTGTTTTTTATGTTTACTTTTGAGTACTTATTCTGCTGCAAGTAGTTCTTTGCTAAGGAATTTCCTCACCCGCAAATTCCTTAGTGAAGAATTCATAAAAATCGCCTATTCACCCCCTCTAGTCAATATAACGCACTTTCAAAGTAACTTCTTTTCACCTCATCAAGTAACCGAGAAACAATCTTTGCTTGGCAGAATTTTTTTAGTGACGTAAGCAATTAATGTGATTAGATATATAGTGGATTTGCTTCGCTGCTAAGTATAAGTATGGGAACCTTGTTTTTGGTCGGAATGGCGGCGTGGGGCAAATACGCAACAGTAGAGAGGCCATTGATGTGCTTATATCCAGTTCTGCTATTAAGTTACAGAAGTAAGGTATGTTCCTGTCTATTGTGGTAGCGTCATATAGACTTGCCAGCTACTCTAACAACAAAATCATTCATATTATTATTCATTTCACTAAGCAATACTCTTTGAGATTTAGCAACTTGTTCTAACTAGGTTTGACCCATTGAGCCGTGTTTTCCGACACCTCTAACATCATTAGTGATTCTAAATAATAAGTCACTCAAGCAAGCAATCATATCAGAGTTGTATTTCAATTCTTTCATAGTATTTGCATTGAAGTGGTCTTGTTTTCTAATGTAACTAGCAGGTGCACCCGCCCATTTCTGCGGCTAGAATAAACTTTTTTTTTATATTTGACTTTTATTTAGTACCTTTGTACATGATGTTTACCTTTGTAGGACTATATATATTTATTTATTTTTCATTTTTATTTTTGGTATAGTAATTTGCTCACCCATATTCTTTCTTATTTTGTCTATTCCAAGGCATGTATCCTATCAGCCTGATATAAAACCGATGGTTATGATGTACAGACTCTTATGATTTTCTTAGAGAATGGTATAATTTTGTCCATGTAAAATTACACTTAGCATCTCGAAGAGAAATGTTGATTCTAACATTCATGGTGCTTCGCGAACCAATCTATGGTTGGATTGTTAGGAGAAGAGTGGTATCCCCAGCCCATAAGGGTTGAAGTTTTAGACTTAACATTGGTGCTCGCGTTATTCCTGAATTTATTTCAAACTTCCGCGATATTCGTTCAATGGGAGGAGACATTCTCGTCGACTGCAAGGCGCCAGTGATGATTTCGTAAAATCTCAAGATGGTATGCCGACTCAGTCTCGAACGAGCTCATAGGGGTAGGGTGTGCGTGCGTGCGTTTATAGGAGTAAGTATATGCTCGTGTATGTGAGCGAGTTCGTTTGTACTGTGTTAAAAAACCTTCATGGTGCCTCCCTAAGTGTAACAAACTTGTTCGGCTGGGTCTTAGGTCATTGGCAGCGGGTCATCTATATTAGATTGTGTTGAGAGCCCGATAGTGAATGACACGTGTTGGATTTGAGGAAAATGATACACATGGTAAGGAGGTTGATGGAGAAATAGCAAGATGTGAAGCGAATATTGTCTTTGGAGGCCGAGCTCCATGGAGCTTGATTTTGAAAAATTCAAATTTTGTCAAATTTTATATTTTCTGCGTTTCAAAAAATTCTAAAAAACCATAGATATACATGAAGGCATACACGCATGTGTGTAAATTTTCAGGGCAAAATACGTAAAAAGACAAATCTTAGGCTTTTCAACACATGATACTATTCATCCTCCCAGACCATGAATTTATCTTTTTTGTACAGGTCGCATTTTAACATTTTTCATCCTGAAATTTCAGACACATACACATAACATCCTTGTTTACTTGCACAATTTTTTTCAGATTTTTCTAAACCGAAAAGTTTGATTATTGATTTTTTTTCAAAAAAAATGCCTCCCTGGAGGCCGAGAACCCAACGCCCGTTCTCGATGTGAAGAGTGTCAGTAAAATAAGTTAGATTTTAATTTATATATTTTGGATAAATGACTTGCATTTCTTTGTTTCAATCATGTTGATTTTTCTTTCTGTGACATTGCACAGATGTTTTAAACTATTGTCCGTTGGAAACCTCCATATTTATATCTTTTAGCTTCATATGTGGTTCTTTTTCTTTAAATTATCTTTATATGTTATTTTAAGTTTCTTGTCCTTTTTTTAATTTGCACATACAATATCGTTTTTACCTTCTCAATCCAAGCTAACCAATTGGTTCACATGCTTCCCATCCCACCATGTGTACGCCTTTGGTTTTTTAAAAGCATGTGTACGTCTCTTTCTTCTATGAGGGAAAAATACATTCACTTGCAAATGCCAAAAGGCCTAGCGCTCCGCTCTCCCCTGCCTAGCACTCCGCGCCGGCGGCCACCATAGTGCAGTCTCCACTCCGGCGGCGGCGGCCCCTCCTCACCTCAGCGTTATGGCCTCCCGCGTCTCCCTCTCGGGCTCGGATTCTGGCTTCTCGTCCTCGTCGTCTCTGGCGCATCTGGCGTGGCCCTCCTCCCTAAGGCCTCACCGCCCCCCCCCCCCCGCCACCTCATCGCCCTGTTTCCCCTCCGCCTCCCTCTCGCTCGGCCCCCCCTCCGCCGCGTCTGCAGCTTCGCTCCATCATCGTTCCGCCGGTCCTAGGCACGGCCTTTGGCCCAATTGTCCAGGGCGGGGCGGGGGGCCGTCGCGTGTGCCTGCCCCGCGGCGGGAGGACGGGCTTACGCCTAAGGTGAGCCGTCGGCCCTGAGGCTCCGCTGGTCGAGATCGGCGTCCACGGCGTCGCCGCCGCCTGCCCGGCCTCGCACGCTTCCGGCACCCCGGCCACCGCCCTCCTCGCGGTTGCCTGCCGAGCTCCACGGGTGCTGCTACAACTGCAGGAGCAACGGCCATATCTCAGTGGACTGCACCAACCCACCCTTCCGTGTGAGGTGCCGCGGCGTCGGCCACATCTCGCGCGGGTGCACTAGGCCGCGTAGCCCATCTCCGGTGGATCAGCCGGTTCTGCAGCCACCTACGCTCCATCGACGGGTGGAGGTGCCCGCCCCTATGTCGCCCCGGCGCTCGGCCTCCTCCTCGCTGCCGCCGCCGCCACCTCGTCCTCCTCCTCCGACCGCGGTCCGGCTCTAGAGTGAGGTCGTGCACGAGCCGCACGGGGAGCGCGGCAGGACGCCCGGGGGTCTGTCGCCCCGGAGTTCTCGGTGCCGTTCGGTCTGCACATTCCGGTGATGCCGGTGGTGGCGCGCCCAGTGGTGGAGCAAGACGATCTGGTGGAAGCTTGTTTCTTGGAAGCGGAGGATGACACTCGGCAGATGGAGGCCGAGCTCGCTCGGGCTGTTCTGGTTACAGTCACAGGCAACAGGCCTACGATGGATTTGGCGTCGGCGGCGGAGGCGCTGCACGCAGAGTTTGACATTGGCCCGGCGGACATGTTGATCCGGGCTTTCTTCCCCGACGATTTTCTGGTGCTGTGTCGTGATGGGGCGATCCGCGACAGGATGGTACGTGCTGGTCGCGCGTGTTCTTCCTGGTTCGAGCTTAATCTCAGGCCATGGAACAGGCAGGCGCAGGCCACGGTGGCTGCGCTCCCGTACCTGGTCCCGATCTCGTCAGGCGGCGTCCGGCGCGCGCAGAATCGAGGGCGGCGAGCGTGATTCTGCACGGCTTGGCTATGTCGTCGGCGTCGATGATAGCAATCGAGAGGTTTGAAATGGCTGATTTTCGTATGCGGCCCGCGGGACAGGCCACGGCGTATTCCGCGCCGCCGGATGCTCTATGTTGACGAGCCAAGGAGACACCTTTGGGCGGAGACGAGCAGTCGACTGGTGCTTGCCGGTGGAAGGGCGAACACTTTATGGTACCCTATCGACATTCAGGTTCTCGCTGAGCCGAAGGTGGTGGAGGTGGAAGAATGGCGGCTGGCATCCTCCTCGGCCGCCGCCATCACCGCCCTCGAGGAGGATGTGCCTGGGCCCGATTCTGGTCAGGATGGATCTCGGAGGGGCGCTGCTGGCGCCGGCGGATTATCGGCCAGCACGTGGGTTCGTCGACGGCGGCGGCGCCACCGACATGACGCTGGGTTCAAATTGCCTCAGATACTGCTGGCTCTCTATTCAGCCACAGTCGCGTGGCTACCGTCACGGGGGTGCTTTTGAGGACGGCCTTGGGCCCGATGGATGGTGTGGCGGTTGGCCAGCCAATAGCAGACCGGTCTAGATTCTGCCTTGGTGAAGAAGCTTCGGTGGGGCCATGCAGGGCAGCGGACCAGATGCAAAGTCCTGTTGCATCCCCAGCCTCGGTCCAGCTGTCTAGTGGGAAAAGGCCGAAAGGATAGACCCCGAGCCCGAGGTGGCTTCGCCTGGGGATCAGGAGCCGGTTGTGGCCCTGCGTGCCTGCGCATCTGTCCAAATTGGTTCCTGTCGAATCTCGCTGATGGGCCCAGAGGATGATGACTGTGTCAGCTTTTGTGGTGATTCGTGGGGTAGCCCGCCACGCGCGGGTGAACTGGGCAGGTGGAGCCTATGGCCACCTTCCAAGTGTGCCTATCAGATGGTGGGTGCACCCATGCAGCATGCACGCCCGTACGTACCATCGATCGTGGACCGCTTATGGATAGGGCGGCCAGCTTGGGCGAGCTGGGGGCAGCGCATGACCGGGTTTGGCGCAGCAGCCTGTCGGGGCTTTGCCTGTGCATGAGACTGTTGAAAGGATGCGGGAGGACATGCGCAAAACGCTCTCTCCTGTGCCGCTACCACCGCCCACTCGTTCGCCCGTGGTGCAAACTCGTAACCCAAGGAAGAAGAGGAGGGTTGACATAACGCCAAGGAGAAGCGTGAGGCTGGCCAAGCAAGGGGCATCGAAGCAACAGCATGTGCTTATCAAGAAGCTCTGTTTGGCGCATGAAGGGGAGGCCATCTCAGATGAGGCTTTGCAAATGTATGTGGACCTGTTTTCACACCCGCTCTCCAATGCACACATAGCTGCGGTGCTTGCCTTGTTCGGCTGGGAGTCCCTGGTTGCACTGCTGGTAGTGGAGGAAGCATGCTAGCGGTCTCGCTGGTGGCTTGGTAGGATAGTTAGATGAATGCGCAACCGTTGCGGATGCTAGTGTGGAATGTCCGCGAGCTTAACGCTCCCGGTGGAATGCAGTGTATCATGTGGTGACTACGGCTGCCCCAGCCATAGTGTGTCTCCAAGAGACAAAGTTGGAGGATGTATCGATGAATGTTGTAAGACAATGCCTGGGTGCTAAGTTTGAGAAGTTTTTTTACTTGCCTGCATCTGGTACGCGTGGGGGAATTTTGGTGGCTTGGGATGCCGCGTTGACTCAACTTTCAAGCCCACATTATACTAGACACACTTTGATTGCGCTTGTGAAATGCCCGGAGGACGAGCAGCCATGGTGGCTCACACGTGTGTACGGGCCGCAGGAGGAGGATGACAAGTTGGAATTCTTGCAAGACTTGGTGGATATTCGCGACTTGCACGTTGGGCCTTGGCTCGTGTGCTGGGGAACGTAGTAATTTCAAAAAAAATCCTACGCACACGCAAGCTCATGGTGATGCATAGCAACGAGAGGGGAGAGTGTGTCCACGTACCCTCGTAAACCGTAAGCGGAAGCGTTAAAACAATGCGGTTGATGTAGTCGTACGTCTTCACGGCCCGACCGATCAAGCACCGAAACTACGGCACCTCCGAGTTCTACCACACGTTCAGCTCGATGACGTCCCTCGAACTCCGATCCAGCCGAGTGTCGAGGGAGAGTTCCGTTAGCACGACGGCATGGTGACGATCTTGATGTTCTACCGTTGCAGGGCTTCGCCTAAGCACCGCTACGATATTATCGAGGTGGACTATGGTGGAGGGGGGCACCGCACACGGCTAAGAGATCCAAGGGATCAATTGTTGTTGTTTCTATGGGGTGCCCCCTGCCCCCGTATATAAAGGAGCCAGGGGAGGGGGTCGGCCGGCCGCCAGAGGGGCGCGCCAGAGGAGTCCTCCTCCCACCGGAGTAGGACTCCCCTTCCTTGTTGGAGTAGGAGAGAAGGAAAGAGGGGAGAGGAGGAAGGAAAGGGGCTGCACCCTTGTCCAATTCGGACCAGAGGGGGCTCTGCGCCTCCTTACTTTCGACCTCTCTCCTCTATTCCTGTATGGCCCAACAAGGCCCATATACTCCCGGCGAATTCCGTAACTCTCGGTACTCGAAAAATACCGAATAACTCGGAACCTTTCCAAGTCCGAATATAGTCGTCCAATATATCGATCTTTATGTCTCGACCATTTCGAGACTCCTCGTCATGTCCCCGATCTCATACGGGACTCCGAACTCCTTCAGTACATCAAAACTCATAAACTCATAATATAACTGTCATCGAAACCTTAAGCATGCGGACCCTACGGGTTCGAGAACAATGTAGACATGACTGAGACACGTCTCCGGTCAATAACCAATAGCGGAACCTGGATGCTCATATTGGCTCCCACATATTCTACGAAGATCTTTATCGGTCAAACCGCATAATAACATACGTTGTTTCCTTTGTCATCGGTATGTTACTTGCCCGAGATTCGATCGTCGGTATCTAATACCTAGTTCAATCTCGTTACCGGAAAGTCTCTTTACTCGTTACGTAATGCATCATTCTGTAACTAACTCATTAGCTACATTGCTTGCAAGGCTTATAGTGATGTGCATTACCGAGAGGGCCCAGAGATACCTCTCCGACAATCGGAGTGACAAATCCTAATCTCGAAATATGCCAACCCAACATGTACCTTTGGAGACACCAGAGAGCTCCTTTATAATCACCCGATTCGTTGTGACGTTTGGTAGAACACAAAGTGTTCCTCCGTAAACGGAGTTGCATAATCTCATAGTTGTAGGAACATGTATAAGTCATGAAGAAAGCAATAGCAACATACTAAACGATCAAGTGCTAAGCTAACGGAATGGGTCATGTCAATCACATCATTCTACTAATGATGTGATCCCGTTAATCAAATGACAACTCATGTCTATGGTTAGGAAACATAACCATCTTCGATTAATGAGCTAGTCTAGTAGAGGCATACTAGTGACAATATGTTTGTCTATGTATTCACACATGTATCATGTTTCCTTAATACAATTCTAGCATGAATAATAAACAGTTATCATGATATAAGGAAATAAATAATAACTTTATTATTGCCTCTAGGGCATATTTCCTTCAGTCTCCCACTTGCACTAGAGTCAATAATCTAGTTCACATCACCATGTGATTTAACACTTATGTTCACATCTGCATGTGATTAACACCCATAGTTCACATCGTCATGTGACCAACACCCAAAAGGTTTACTAGAGTCAATAATCTAGTTCACATCGCTATGTGATTAACACCCAAAGAGTACTAAGGTGTGATCATGTTTTGCTCGTGAGAGAAGCTTAGTCAACGGGTCTGTCACATTCAGAGTCGTATGTATTTTTCAAATATTCTATGTCTACAATGATCCGCACTGAGCTACTCTAGCTAATTGCTCCCACTTTTAATATGTATCCAGATTGAGACTTAGAGTCATCTGGATCGGTGTGAAAGCTTGCACCGATGTAACTCTTTACGACAGGCTCTTTTATCACCTCCATAATCGAGAAATATTTCCTTAGTCCTTACTAAGGATATTCTTGACCAATGTCCAGTGATCTACTCCTAGATCACTATTGTACTCCCTTGAAAATTCAGAGCAAGGTATACAATAGGTCGGTACATAGCGTAGCATACTTTATAGAACCTATGGTGAGGCATAGGGAATGACTTTCATTCTCTTTTCTATTTTCTGCCATGGTCGGGATTTGAGTCTTACTCAATTTTACACCTTTGCAACACAGCAAGAACTCTTTCTTTGATATTCCATTTTGAACTATTTCAAAATCTTGACAAGGTATGTACTTATTGAAAAACTTATCAAGCGTCTTGATCTATCTCAATAGATCTTGATGCTCAATATGTAAGTAGCTTTATTGAGGTCTTTCTTTTAAAGAACTCCTTTCAAATACTCCTTTATGCTTTCCAGAAAAATTCTACATCATTTCTGATCAACAATATGTTACTCATATATATTTATCGAGAAAGGCGGTAGTCCTTCCACTCACTTTATTGTAAATACAGGCTTCACATAAGTCTCAGATAAAACTATATGCTTTGATCAACTTATCAAAGCGTATATTCCAACTCGAGATGCTTGCACCAGTCCATAGATGGATCATTGGAGCTTGTACATTTTGTTAGCACCTTTAGGATTGACAAAACCTTCTCGGTTGCATCATATACAACTCTTCTTTAAGAACCATTAAGGAATGCAGTCTTGACATCCATTTGCCGATTTCATAAAATGTAGCAATTGCTAACATGATTCGGACGGACTTAAGCATCGCTACTGCTTGAGGAAATCTCATTGTAGTCAACACTTTGAACTTGTCGAAAACCTTTTGTGACAAGTCAAGCTTTGTAGATAGTAACACTACTATCGCCGTCTGCTTCCTCTTGAAGATCCATTTATACAATATGGCTTGCCGATCATTGGGCAACTCTACCAAAGTCCACACTTTGTTCTCATACATGGATCCCATCTCAGATTTCATGGCCTTAAGCCATTTTATGAATCTGGGCTCATCATCGCTTCCTCATAGTTCGTAGGTTTATCATGGTCTAGTAACATGACTTCCGAGCAGGATTACCGTACCACTCAGTGCGGACTGTACTTTGGAGGACCTACGAGCTTTTGTAGTAACTTAATCTAAAGTTTCATGATCATCATCATTAGCTTCCTCACTAATTGGTGTAGAAATCACTGGAACTGATTTACGTGAACTACTTTCCAATTCGGGAGAAGGTACAAATTACCTTATCAAGCTCTACTTTCCTCCCACTCACTTCTTTCGAGAGAAACTCCTTCTCTAGAAAGGATCCATTCTTAACAACGAATGTTTTGCCTTCGGATCTGTGATAGAAGGTGTACCCAACATTTCCTTTGGGTATTCTATGAAGACGCACTTCTCGATTTGGGTTCGAGCTTATCGGGTTGAAAACCTTTTCACATAAGCATCGCAACTCCAAAATTTAAGAAACGACAACTTTGGTTTACTGCTAAACCATAGTTCATATGGTGTCGTCTCAACGGATTTAGATGGTGCCCTATTAAACGTGAATGCAGCTGTCTCTAATGCATAACCCCAAAACGATAGTGATAAACCGATAAGAGACATCATAGATCGCACCATATCTAGTAAAGTACGATTACGATGTTCGGACACACCATTACATTGTGGTGTTCCAGGTGGCGTGAGTTGCGAAACTATTTCACATTGTTTTAAATGAAGACCAAACTCGTAACTCAAATATTCGTCTCCACGATCAGATCGTAGAAACTTTATTTTTCTTGTTACGATGATTTTCCACTTCACTCTGAAATTCTTTGAACTTTTCAAATGTTTCAGACTTATGTTTCATCAAGCAGATATACCCATATCTGCTCAAATCATCTGTGAAGGTTAGAAAATAACGATACACGCCGCGATCCTTAACACTTATCGGATCGCATACATCGGTATGTATTATTTACAATAAGTCAGTAGCTCGTTCCATTGTTCCGGAGAACGGAGTTTTAGTCATCTAGCCCAAAAGGCACGGTTCGCAAACATCAAATGATTCATAACCAAGTGATTCCAAAATCCATCTTTATGGAGTTTCTTCATCGCTTTACAATCGATATGACCCAAGCGGCGATTGCCACAAATAAGTTGCACTATCATTATTAACTTTGCATCTTTTGGCATCAATATTATGAATATGTGTATCACTACGATCGAGATCCAACAAACTATTTTTATTGGGTGTATGACCATTGAAGGTTTTATTCATGTAAACAGAACAACAATTATTCTCTGGCTTTAAATGAATAACCGTATTGCAATAAACATGATCAAATCATACTTATGCTCAACGCAAATGCCAAATAACATTTATTTAGGTTTAACACTAATCCCGAAAGTATAGGGAGTGTGTGATGATGATCATATCAATCTTGGAACTACTTCCAACACTCATCGTCACTTCCCTCAACTAGTTTCTCGCTTATTCTCAGACTCCTGCTTCGAGTTACTAATCTTAGCAACCTAACAAGTATCAAATACTCAGGGGCTACTATAAACACTAGTAAGGCACACATCAATAACCTGTATATAAAATATACCCTTGGTCACTTTGCCATCCTACTTATCCACCAAATATTCAGGGTATTTCCGCTTCAAAGACCATTTCCTTTGCGATTATAAGCACTCGGTTTGGGCTTTGGTCCAGCTTTGGGCTTCTTGCAGGAGTGACAACTTGCTTGTCATTCTACTTGAAGTTCCCTTTCTTTCCCTTTGCCCTTTTCTTGAAACTAGTGATCTTGTCAACCATCAACACTTGATGCTCCTTCTTGATTTCTACCTTCGTCGATTTCAACATCACGAAGAGCTCGGGAATCATTTTCGTCATCCCTTGCATACTATAGTTCATCACAAAGTTCTACTAACTTGGTGATGGTGACTAGAGAACTCTGTCAATCTCTATATTATCTGGAAGATTAACTCCCACTTGATTCAAGCGATTGTAGTACCCGGACAATCTGGGCACATGCTCACTAGTTGAGTAATTCTCCTCCATCTTTTAGCCATAGAACTTGTTGGAGATTTCCTATCTCTCAACTCGGGTATTTGCTTGAAATATTAACTTCAATTCCTGGAACATCTCATATGGTCCATGACGTTCAAAACGTCTTTGAAGTCCCGATTCTAAGACGTTAATCATGGTGCACTAAACTATCAAGTAGTCATCATATTGAGCTAGCCAAACGTTTATAATGTGCGCATCTCCGCCTGCAATAGGTCATCACCTAGCGGTGCATTAAGGACATAATTCTTCTCATGCAGCAATGAGGATAAACCTCAGATCACGGATCCAATCCGCATCATTGCTACTAACATCTTTCAACACAGTTTTCTCTAGGAACATATCAAAATAAACATATGAAAGCAACAATGCGAGCTATTGATCTACAACATAATTTGAAAAATACTACCAGGACTAAGTTCATGATAAATTTAAGTTCAATTAATCATATTACTTAAGAACTCCAACTTAGACAGACATCTCTCTAGTCATCTAAGTGATCACGTGATCCAAATCAACTAAACCATGTCCGATCATCACGTGAGATGGAGTAGTTTTCAATGGTGAACATCACTATGTTAATCATATCTACTATATGATTCACGCTCGACCTTTCGGTCTCCGTGTTCCGAGGCCATATCTATATATGCTAGGCTCGTCAAGTTTAACCTGAGTATTCCGCTTGTGCAACTGTTTTGCACCCGTTGTATTTGAACGTAGAGCCTATCACACCCGATCATCACGTGGTGTCTCAAAGACGAAGAACTTTCATAGCGGTGCATACTAAGGAGAACACTTCTTGATAATTAGTGAGAGATCATCTTAAAATGCTACCGTCAATCAAAGCAAAAAAGATGCATAAAGGATAAACATCACATGCAATCAATATAAGTGATATGATATGGCCATCATCATCTTGTGCTTGTGATCTCCATCTCCGGCACCGTCGTGATCACCATCGCCACCGGTGCGACACCTTGATCTCCATCGTAGCATCGTTGTCGTTCGCCATCTATTGCTTCTCGACTATCGCTACCGCTTAGTGATAAAGTAAAGCAATTACGAGCGTTGCATTTCATACAATAAAGCGACAACCATATGGCTCCTGCCCGTTGCCGATAACTTCGGTTACAAAACATCATCATCTCATATAGCATCACGTCTTGACCATATCACATCACAACATGCCCTGCAAAAACAAGTTAGACGTCCTCTACTTTGTTATTGCAAATTTTACGTGGCTGCTACGGGCTGAGCAAGAACCGTTCTTACCTACGCATCAAAACCACAACGATAGTTCGTCAAGTTAGTGCTGTTTTAACCTTCTCAAGGACCGGGCATAGCCACACTCGGTTCAACTAAAGTTGGAAAAACTGACACCCGATAGCCACTTGTGTGCAAAGCACGTCGGTAGAACCAGTCTCGTGTAAGCGTACGCTTAATGTCGGTCCGGGTCGTTTCATCCAACAATACCGCCGAACAAAGTATGATATGCTGGTAAGCAGTATTACTTGTATTGCCCACAACTCACTTGTGTTCTACTCGTGCATATAACATCTACGCATAAAACCTGGCTCGGATGCCACTATTTGGGAACGTAGTAATTTCAAAAAAATTCCTACGCACACGCAAGCTCATGGTGATGCATAGCAACGAGAGGGGAGAGTGTGTCCACGTACCCTCGTAGACCGAAAGCGGAAGCGTTAAAACAATGCGGTTGATGTAGTAGTACATCTTCACGGCCCGACCGATCAAGCACCGAAACTACGACACCTCCGAGTTCTAGCACACGTTCAGCTCGATGACATCCCTCGAACTCCGATCTAGCCGAGTGTCGAGGGAGAGTTCCGTCAGCACGACGGCGTGGTGACGATCTTAATGTTCTACCGTTGCAAGGCTTCGCCTAAGCACCGCTACGATATTATCGAGGTGGACTATGGTGGAGGGGGGCACCGCACACGGCTAAGAGATCCAAGGGATCAATTGTTGTTGTTTCTATGGGGTGCCCCCCTGCCCCCGTATATAAAGGAGCCAGGGGGAGGGGGTCGGCCGGCCAGGAGGGGAGCGCCAGGAGGAGTCCTCCTCCCACCGGGAGTAGGACTCCCCCCCTTCCTTGTTGGAGTATGAGAGAAGGAAAGAGGGGGAGAGGAGGAAGGAAAAGGGGGTTGCACCCCTTGTCCAATTCGGACCAGAGGGGGGCTGCGCGCCTCCTTCCTTCGGCCTCTCTCCTCTATTCCCGTATGGCCCAATAAGGCCCATATACTCCCGGCGAATTCCCATAACTCTCGGTACTCGAAAAATACCGAATCACTCGGAACCTTTCCAAGTCCGAATATAGTCGTCAATATATCGATCTTTACGTCTCGACCATTTCGAGACTCCTCGTCATGTCCCCGATCTCATCCGGACTCCGAACTCCTTAGGTACATCAAAACTCATAAACTCATAATATAAGCATCGCATCGAAACCTTAAGCGTGCGGACCCTACGGGTTCGAGAACAATGTAGACATGACCGAGACATGTCTCGGTCAATAACCAATAAGCGAACCTGGATGCTCATATTGGCTCCTACATATTCTACGAAGATCTTTATCGGTCAAACCGCATAATAACATACATTGTTCCCTTTGTCATCGGTATGTTACTTGCGAGATTCGATCGTCGGTATCCAATACCTAGTTCAATCTCGTTATCGGCAAGTCTCTTTACTCGCTTACGTAATGCATCATTCGTAACTAACTCATTAGCTACATTGCTTGCAAGGCTTATCTTGATGTGCATTACCGAGAGGGCGGAGATACCTCTCCGACAATCGGAGTGACAAATCCTAATCTCAAATCGCCAACCAAACATGTACCTTTGGAGACACCTGTAGAGCTCCTTTATAATCACCCGATTCGTTGTGACGTTTGGTAGCACACAAAGTGTTCCTCCGTAAACGGGAGTTGCATAATCTCATAGTTGTAGGAACATGTATAAGTCATGAAGAAAGCAATAACAACATACTAAACGATCAAGTGTTAAGCTAACGGAATGGGTCATGTCAATCACATCATTCTACTAATGATGTGATCCCGTTAATCAAATGAAAACTCATGTCTATGGTTAGGAAACATAACCATCTTTGATTAATGAGCTAGTCTAGTAGAGGCATACTAGTGACAATATGTTTGTCTATGTATTCACACATGTATCATGTTTATACTAGTGACAATATTATTCTAGCATGAATAATAAACATTTATCATGATATAAGGAAATAAATAATAACTTTATTATTGCCTCTAGGGCATATTTCCTTCATCGTGGCCGGTGATTTCAATCTTATTGCTCGGGAGGAGGATAAGAATAATGCCCTAATAAACCGCAGAATGTTGGCAAGATTCCGTGCTAAGCTAAACCGACTCGAGCTAAAAGAGCTCTACCTCAATGGGAGGAGGTACACGTGGTCAAATGAAAGAATAATTGCTACCCTAGAGAAGATCGACCACGTGTTCGTCTCTAATGAGTGGGATGAGGCCTACCCAGCCTGCTTTCTTTCGGCCTTGGGTACGGCGATCTCGGATCACTGTCTGCTCATGATTGATATGAATGTGACAATCAACACTAAGAGTTGTTTCAAGTTTGAATCGTTCTGGGTTAAGGCAGAAGGTTTCATGGATGTGGTCAAGCTAGCATGGACCTCAACACCAGCTGCCTCAAACGACTATCTAACATTGCATAACAAGCTCAGGGCAACTGCCGTCAGCTTACAAAGATGGAGTGACAAATGGATCGACAATGTGAAGTTGCAAAATGCGATCGCTCTGGAAGTCATTAAACAACTGGATAATGCTATGGAGAGTAGGGTTCTGATGGAGAATGAGAGGGAGCTGCGGAGGTGCTTAAAGAAGAAGCTCCTTGGGTTGAGTTCTCTGGAGAGGACGATTGCTAGGCAGAGATCAAGGCTTTTGCAGCTGCGAGAAGGAGATGGAAACACCAGGCTTTTCCACCAGCAAGCTAGCCACAGACAAAGGAAGAACGTCATACGTACGGTTCGGTACAATGGCAACATCTATGCTGGGCAGGATGAGGTTGCATCCGTGGTTGACGCGTACTTTGGCGCGGCCCTTGGAGACTCGGAGAGTAGGCATCACACTCTGAACCTGGACATATTGGGTCTTCCACATCTTCCACATCTTGACTTGTCGCACCTCGAGCTGCCGTTTACGGAGGAGGAGGTAGAGAAGGTGATCAAAAGCATGCCTCTTGACAAAGCTCCAGGACCGGACGGGTTTACTGGAAGGTTCTATGCGGCGTGTTGGAGTATCATCAAGGAGGATTTTATGAGGGTGATGGGTTGCTTTTACAATGGTGATATGAGAGGGCTGGCCGCGATCAATAAATCTCTCGTCTCGGTCTTGCCCAAGAAGGAGGACGCGTTGGAGGTGGGCGATTTCAGGCCCATCAACCTTGTCCACGGGGCCATCAAGATCTTTGAAAAAATGTTAGCGTGCCGGTTGGTGGGGGATCTACCCAAGTTGGTTGGAAATCATCAAAGCGCGTTTGTTAAGGGTAGATCGTTACATGATAATTTCATGCTGGTGCAGAGCATGGCAAGGCTCCTACGTGCCTTGAAGAGCTTTAACTATCTTGCTAAAGCTCAACATATCAAAAGCATTTGATTATGTGAAATGGCCCTTCCTTCTTGAGGTTTTGCAGCAGCTTGGCTTTGCGCCAAGGTGGAGAGCGTGGATATGTGGGATACTTGCCACTTCTACCACCAAGGTCATGGTAAATGGCGATCCGGGAGACACAATTTGCAACTGCAAAGGGCTGAGGCAGGGGGACCCCATCTCCCCTATGCTCTTCATTCTTACCATGGAGCCGCTATAGTAGATGTTTGAGGTGGCTACTAGTAGAGGTGTGCTGGCGCCTCTGGCACGTGAGGGCATGATGAAGCGTCTATCCATTTGCCGATGATGTAGTTATTTTTGTCAAGCCGGGGCCCGTGGATCTGGATGTGTGCAAGTGCACCCTGGAGTTGTTTGGTGAGGCTACCGGGCTAAAACTTAATATGAGCAAATCAGCAGCTCTACCAATAAGGTGTTCCGATGAGGAGATAGCAACGACATGCAATGCCCTTCAATGTCCCTTGGGATCGTTCCCAACAAAGTACCTCGGGCTGCCTTTATCGCTGAGGAAGCAATCTGCAACGCAGTTACAATATTTGGTGGATCATATGGCAAATAGGCTACCGAGGTGGAAGGCAGCACTAATGCCGAAGAGTGGTCGTCTTACTCTAGTGCAATCTGCGTTGTCTGCCATGCCTATCCATGCAATGATGGCGCTGGATGTACCTATGAAAACTATCGCGGCGATGAATAAGATCTGTCGAGGGTTCTTGTGGAAGCGTAAGATGTATAAATGGTGGTAATCTGCGGTTGCATGGGACATGGTGTGCATGCCCAAATGGGTAGGTGGGTTGGGCCTGCCTAATCTTAGATGGATGAATGTGGCCATGCAGGCTTGCTGGTCGTGGTTAAAAAGAACTGATGAGACAAGGCCGTGGAGTGAGTTCAAGATCAAGGTGGCCGAGGAAGCAACCATGTTGTGTAATGCAACCATGAGGTTTATAGCACATTCTGGTAGGATAACGTTCTTTTGGGAGGATCAATGGCTGGATGGGAGAAGAGTCCAGGAGATTGCTCCTAGATTGTATGAGTTGATTGCACCACGGACACGAGGAAGGAGGCTAGTTTGCGAAGCAATGGAGAACGGGTCTTGGGCTGCGGACCTTGGCCCCAACCTTGGACTGGATATGTTGCATGAGTTCTTTACACTTTGGCAAGAGGTTTCTGCTTGGGAAGCTAATGTGGATTTGCCGGACGAGATTGCCTGGTCATGGGAGGCGAAGGGGCACTTCTCGGTCCGATCAGCTTATGCGGCTGCTTTTGGCAGAAGGAAGGTCATTCCTACGGCAGATCTAACATGGAAGTCGCGTGCCCCATGCAGTGCAGATTCTTTACTTGTCTAGCAATGAAGGACCGATGTTGGACATCGGATCACCTTGCACGGAGGGGTCTACCTCACCAGGATGCGTGCCCGTTCTGCGATCAAGAGGAAGAAACGATCAATCACATAATGCTTACGTGTGTCTTTGCCCGGAGCGCTTGGGAAGCCATCTGTGGATCGTTGGGCAAACCAGATTGGACACCCTCGCCAAATTATGTGTTGGTTGACTGGGCCAGCGACAAGAAGGGAGTTAACAATGTGGGCATGAAAGATCTACGCACCGTTTTCGCGCTTGTTTGGTGGGAGTTGTGGAATCACTGAAATGCGATTGTCTTTGACGGAGCTCGGCCATTTATTGAGAAACTGTCACAAAGAGTGAGAGAGGAGGGTGTAGTCTGGTCCTCTGCGGGTCTACTAAAAGGGAATGTAACTCCCTTCTTTCGTAGGGTAGAGAGGTGGGTGAGTGGTGAGGATTACATGTAATGAAATTCATGTAACCAACGGTGGAGGCACTCTTTTCCTTTCTTCTTTAATATATGATATGCACACTCATGTATATTTAAGAAAAAAAAAAGAAAAAGGAAATCGAGGCTGCTGCGCCAAATCTGAGTGCCCATGCGGCCCTGCCCATGTATGACCAAACCTAAGTACAAAACCCCTACAGGTCCATCTATGGTGAACTCCCCCATTTTCTAACATAAAAAGAAAAAAAATGTTATCATCTCAGTCTATCCCCAGTTCCCCACCAGCATCCTTATCCATCCACATGGGTCATCTTCTCCAATTAGCAGCCGGTGGATGAAGATGTCGCTGCTAGCCATCACCGAACTAATTCCCAAGCCATTCTGACTCCACTTCTCGATTCATTTCTTCCAATTTCTCCTCGTCGAGGTACTGCGGCAGTTGACCGTGTGTGCGGAGTGCGTGGACGCGTTTGTCGCATTCTGGAGGATGTGGATGCTCGACGAAGTCGTCGAGTCTGGCAGGGCGGCCATGGGGAGGAGCAGGGAAAACACAAAAGCTACACTGCTCAACCTCTTGGATGGTCGATGGCTAGAGGGCCGTGGCTGAGGTGTTGTCGCTTGGCCTCGTGGAGGAGCCTATCAGGTAAATCACCGAATCACCCACTGAGGTTGATTGTTGGTTCTGGAACGTGAGGTACGGGACAGAGGCTGGCCTTGCTGCTATTGTCCTCCGTGAGATGCTCGCCTCCTCATTGTTGTTGCTATCAGACTACAACCAAATGTAAGTGCCAATTGATGATATGCGTCCTTTGTAATGAAGATTATTTGTTTTTAGTTTGATGTTAGCAAGAAATGGTTATGAATATATCTCTGAAAAAGGCTTTATGAACCGAAAGTTGGTTTATATGTGTTAGTGGGATTTTTTTCATTATTTCCTTAAACTGCAAAGGCCTTACATTATGGGACAGAGGGAGTAGATGTTTTGTTACCAAGAACAATGAACTGAAAGAACTGCATGTATGAATGTATTTCTAAAATTTATAATATGAACTGCTTGTGATAGTCTTGTAGTTGTATCCATGTATTTTTCATCCTATTTGATTTTTAATAAACCTTTTGCCAAAATTAATTGGATGGATTATTCTACTCTACTTTGGTAATTAGATTGCCTTCCGTGTCTTAATAGATCACCTTAGATATTAATTTGGGTATAGGTTTGTTGAGAAGAAGCTCACATGTTGAATTTTCTCAAGTAACTTCTTTTCACCTCATCAAGTAACCGATAAACAGTCTTCTGCTTGCCAAAATTTTTTTAGTGACGTAAGCAATTAATGTGATTAGATATATAGTGGATTTGCTTTGCTGCTAAGTCTAAATATGGGAACCTTGTTTTTAGTCAGAATGGCGGCACGGGGTAAAGCTAGCGGTATGCAACAACAGAGAGGCCATTGATTTGCTTACATCGGGTTCTGCTATTAAGTTACTGAAGCAAGGTATGTTCCTGTCTATTTTGGCGGCCTCATATAGATTTGCCAATTGTGAAGTGAATCCTAATGTCTGAAGTATGTTCTTGTATATTGTGCTGGCCTCATACAGATTCGGATAAAATAGCATGTACATGAAGGAAACTAGATGAAGAAAGTCTTCAATTTGTTTGGATTAATAATATTTCTAACACACACACGCTTAATCTAATATAAGTATCCTTATCCTGGTCGATGTACGTACTCCTACTTATCTTGGTCGATACAAATAGTCTGTCGTACTACTTACTTCATCTTCAAGCATTGTATTTTTGGCTTTTGTATAACATGTCTATTGTTCCCGCGGACTCCCTTTTCCTATTGTTCTCGCAAATTCGTCTCGGTGCATTCATCCTCTGAGTCCTTTGAAATCACAACAGATCTTAGTCTCCTTTTATTGCCACTATGGAGCTCACGTGCTTGCTGATGATGATATTTTGTCTTGACGCCCATCTTTGTTGAATGTACTCCTGTCACTGTCAATCTGGTTTCTCTTTCACACGCACCAGTTTGCATGAAAGTTTGCCGGGTGAAACTTTATTATTCTGTGATTGCATACATATAAATTTTAAAAGTTTGACACATCTCTAAAATCTAAAGTGTGTATAGTTAAAAAATCAATCACCTTTTTATCTGGCATGTTCTTCTTCTTCATTAACATGGTGTCCACCTTATCATCCATCAATTCCTGTGCAACATATGTAAGATGAACTAGTTAAGGAATTCTAAAGATGATACTTCATATTTCTTAAAAAAAGTTAATGCACCTTTACTTCCTCGACTTGATCGTTCAAGTAGAGCATCTCAAGCCTATCATCAGGCACAAATGTCCTTTTGTTACATAGTTTTGTGTTTCAAAGGTGAGGTTATATTATTGAGCCTAAATCAAAATATAAGTTTTTCCACATAATTTTTTAATAATCTTTGGCGCTTCTTATGATTTTGCATCCAGTGAGTTCAGCAAGTGAGATGTAGATGTATTAATCAAGTTATTCTTCTCTCCATGGGATTCATTTGTGTTAGTAGTCCAATATCATTTGTTTATTGGGAGATTGTTGATATAACAGTTAGATAGATCAATTATCTGTAAGTCATAATAACAACTATCAACATACCTGAGCATTGTGTACCTTTTTCTGTCATTTCTTATAGTGTGCCCATGGTAGCAAACTCGCTGTAATAATCCAGGAGAACTTTCGAAGATCCTAATATCATTTACCTGTGTATTGTATGAAAAAATATTTTAATTTCATTGCTCATTGGCCTATACTTTGTAGATTCCACAACCTTAAAGTTGTTGAATGCATAAATAGATTTCTCATTGATCTTTGATCTAAACATGTCTATTAGATTCTTCTAGATAGTAGCATGGATTGTTTAACCCTGTCAAAACAATCAAATATGGTTAGTAACTACTTCTTAACTTGAAAAAATCCAATTAAAT